>JAPDOI010001810.1:0-138294 GCA_029168955.1 Aplectana chamaeleonis
TTACATTTTACATGAACTCACCATACCCCTCACAGGATACCTTAGGGTGTCTTCTTTCTAAAATGGGGTCACTTGTGTGGTATTTTTACTGCCCTGGCATTATAGGGGTCCCTAAACGTGAGAAGCAGTTTGGAATCCAAATGCGTAAAAATGTCCTGAGAAATCCTAAAGGTGCTCATTGGATTTGGGGCCCCTTGGCGCATTTTGGCTGCAAAAAAGTGGCACACATGGGGTATCTCCGTACTCGGGAGAAGTAGGGCTATGTATTTTGGGGTGTATTTTTACATATACCCATACTGGGTGTGAAAAAGATCTCTGTAAATGAAAACTTTTTACATTTTTTTTTCAAAGTTGTCCATTTACAGAGATATTTCTCTCACCCAGCATGGGTATATGTAAAAATACACCCCAAAATACATAGCCCTTTTTCTCCTGAGTACGGCGATACCCCATGTGTGCCACTTTTTTGCAGCCAAAATGCGCAAAGGGGCCCTAATCCCAATGAGCACCTTTAGGATTTCTCAGGACATTTTTACGCATGTGGATTCCAAACTGCTTCTCACGTTTAGGGACCCCTAAAATGCCAGGGCAATAAAAATACCACACAAGTGACCCCATTTCGGAAAGTAGACACCCCAAGGTATTCGCTGATGGGCATAGTGAGTTCATAGAAATTTTTATGTTTTTGCACAAGTTAGCGTAAATGTTTTTTTTTTTTATGTTTTTTTTTTTTTTTAAAAGTCTCATATTCCACTAACTAGTGGAAAAAAATTACATTTTTCATGAACTCACCATACCCCTCACAGGATACCTTAGGGTGTCTTCTTTCTAAAATGGGGTCACTTGTGTGGTATTTTTACTGCCCTGGCATTTTAGGGGTCCCTAAACGTGAGAAGCAATTTGGAATCCAAATGCGTAAAAATGTCCTGTGAAATCCTAAAGGTGCTCATTGGATTTGGGGCCCCTTTGCGCATTTTGGCTGCAAAAAAGTGGCACACATGGGGTATCTCCGTACTCGGGAGAAGTAGGGCTATGTATTTTGGGGTGTATTTTTACATATACCCATACTGGGTGTGAAAAATATCTCTGTAAATGACAACTTTTTCCATTTTTTTTTCAAAGTTGTCCATTTACAGAGATATTTTTCTCACCCAGCATGGGTATATGTAAAAATACACCCCAAAATACATAGCCCTACTTCTCCTGAGTACGGTGATACCCCATGTGTGCCACTTTTTTGCAGCCAAGATGCGCAAAGGGGCCCTAAATCCAATGAGTACCTTTCAGGAGGGCATTTTTACGCCTTTTTCTTCTCACGCTTCAGGGCCCCTAAAATGCCAGGGCAGTAAAAATACCCCATATGTGACCCCATTTTAGAAAGAAGACACCCCAAGGTATTCTGTGAGGGGCATGGTGAGTTCATAGAAGATTTTTTTTTTTGCCACAAGTTAGCGGAATTCGTTTTTTTTGTTTTTTCTCACAGTCTCCCTTTCCGCTAACTTGTGACAAAAAGTTTAATCTTTCATGGACTCAATATGCCCCTCAGCGAATACCTTGGGGTGTCTTCTTTCCGAAATGGGGTCACTTGTGAGGTTTTTCCACTGCCCTGGCATTTGAGGGTCACCGCAACCATTACACGTATGGCCAGCACTTTCTTTCTGAGCACCTGTTCTGTTTCCTGACGTACTACAATGCCCAGACTGTAGAAACACCCCATAAGTGACCCCATTTCGGAAAGTAGACACCCTAAGGTATTCACTGAGGGCATAGTGAGTATATGGAATGGTTCTATTTTTTGTCAAAACTTAGTGGAAATGGAATTTTTTTTCCAAAAAATTTCATTTTCCTCTAACTTGTATAAAAAAAAAATTAAAAAAAAAATTCCATGAACTCACTATGCCCCTCAGCGAATACCTTGGGGTGTCTACTTTCCGAAATGGGGTCACTTATGGGGTGTTTCCACTGCCCTGGCATTTGAGGGTCACCGCAACCATTACACGTATGGCCAGCATTTTGACTTTCTGAGCACCTGTCCGGATTCCTGACGTACTACAATGCCCAGACAGTAGAAACACCCCATAAATGACACCCCATTTCGGAAAGTAGACACCCTAAGGTATTCACTGAGGGCATAGTGAATATATGGAATGGTTCTATTTTTTGTCAAAACTTAGTGGAAATGGAATTTTTTTCCAAAAAATGTCATTTTCCTCTAACTTGTATAAAAAAAAAATTAAAAAAAAATTCCATGAACTCACTATGCCCCTCAGCGAATACCTTGGGGTGTCTACTTTCTAAAATGGGGTCACTTGTGGGGTGTTTCTCCTCCCCTGGCGTTTGAGGGTCACTGCAATCATTACACGTATGGCCAGAATTAGGAGTTTTTGCGATTCTCCTTATATTGACCATACGGGTAATGAGAATTTTTTTTCCGTTCGGCCGCTGGGCTGAAAGAAAAAAATTAAAAGCGCAGATTTTTTCATTCACATTGATCAATATGGATGAAAAAATCTCTAAAAAATGTGAAAAAAAAGAGGGGAAAGCTGTAAAGCCGCGATCGCTAGGGGACCCTTAGGCCTCATTCACGCGTCCGCAATCCTGTTCCGCAAAATTTTGCAGAACAGAATTGTGGATACATTCAATTCTATGGGGACAGACTTTGTCCCACTCGGATCCGGAATTGTGGATCCGTAAAAGTATAGAACATGTCCTATTCTTGTCCGCAATTGCGGACAAGAAAAGGCATTTTCTATATAGTTCTGGCAATGTGCGGATCCGCAAAATGCAGAAAGCACATTGCCGGTGTCCGTGTTTTGTGAATCCGCAGATCTGCGGATCCGCAAAACACATACGGACATCTGAATTAGCCTTATAGGGGGTGATCAGTGACAGGGGAGGGTGATCAGTGACAGGGGGTGATCAGTGACAGGGGAGGGTGATCAGTGACAGGGGAGGGTGATCAGTGACAGGGGAGGGTGACAGGGGGTGATCAGTGACAGGGGAGGGTGACAGGGGGTGATCAGTGACAGGGGGTGATCAGTGACAGGAGGTGATCAGTGACAGGGGAGGGTGATCAGTGACAGGGGAGGGTGATCAGTGACAGGAGGTGATCAGTGACAGGGGAGGGTGACAGGAGGGGTGATCAGTGACAGGGGAGGGTGATCAGTGACAGGGGGTGATCAGTGACAGGGGGGGTGACAGGAGGGGTGATCAGTGACAAGGGAGAGTGACAGGGGGTGATCAGTGACAAGGGAGGGTGATCAGTGACAAGGGAGGGTGATCAGTGACAGGGGAGGGTGGTCAGTGACAGGGGAGGATGACAGGGGGTGACCAGTGACAGGGGAGGGTGACAGGAGGTGATCAGTGACAGGGGGGTGGGTGTGTGATCAGTGACAGGGGGTGATCAGTGACAGGGGGGTGATCAGTGACAGGGGGGTGATCAGTGACAGGGAGGGTGACAGGGGGGGGATCAGTGACAGGGGAGGGTGACAGGAGGTGATCAGTGACAGGGGAGGGTGACAGGGGTGATCAGTGACAGGAGGTGATCAGTGACAGGGTGGGTGATCAGTGACAGGAGGTGATCAGTGACAGGGGGTGATCAGTGACAGGGGAGGGTGACAGGGGGTGATCAGTGACAGGGGAGGGTGACAGGAGGTGATCAGTGACAGGGGAGGGTGACAGGAGGTGATCAGTGACAGGGGAGGGTGATCAGTGACAGGGGAGGGTGACAGGAGGTGATCAGGGGGGGTGACATGGGAGATTAGGGGTTAATCAGTGACAGGGGGGGTGGGGCGGGCTTGTGTGGTGATCGGTGCGCACTTATACATTTTTCCTCTGGTGGTCCCAAGTAAAGGGACCACCAGAGGAACGGGCAGCAAGCAGATCAGACGCTGTTCACAGAACAGCGTCTGATCTGCGATTTTTTGTGCGGTATACAGCCTGCCAGCGCCCGATCGGCGCTGGCAGGCTGTAGTATAACTACATGCGAGCGCGCCGACGGCGCGCATTGCGCATGTGCGGGATCAGATGCGCGTAATCTCGCGAGAGCGAGAGGACGCACATCTGCGGGGTCACAGAAGACATCGACCGCCGCGGGAACGCACTTCTGCGTGGAGCGGTCCAGAGCAGGTTAATCTGACACCCTCGTTTAAGGCACACAAAACGCACACTTACCTTTTGATTTGTGCTCTTACCATTGATGTGCATGGATCCACACCTAACTAATAATTGAAGCAAAATGGCTGCTGCCAGCCAAGAAAACAGGTAGGGCCAATTGTGATGTCATCATCCACGGATGCTGAGGGGTTCCATTGTGACACGCTCAATGTTCCGTCTATTGAAATTTTCATGGAAGCTGCAATATTGTTTCTCTGGAGGCTGCCATTTTGATTTGCAGTTAAAAATAGCAGTGATTTCAAAAGACAAGGAATGTTGGGAAGGGTTTGGATTGTAAAAACAGAAGTCTGCAATAAGGAAAACTAGTCTCTGCGCATTTTTGCTTGCAGCTGAATTGAAATACTGGGTTGAAACCAGGTTTTCGATACCTGTAGCAGAAAAGGAAGGTGCAGGGGTTTTAAGCATATTCAATTCTAGCGCAAATCATTAATTGGACATACAGGTGTAGTCTCATTCTTACTAGTCTAAAAATCCATAAAAGGTATGGCAACGCTTCGGAGATGAAGAAGCAAAACTCATCTGAACCTGCGATGCAGTGGTCAAAAACCTAAACCAATATAGGCTTAGCACCGTAAGTGGCTTTTTCCATCCGCTATGTTGAGACATTAGGTACAGAGAGGAACACTCAACTGTTTAAAAGGCCGTCCCGTCAGAAACAGATAGAAAGACTTTTGTATGCTAGGCTTTATAAGTTTTATATATTGGATAGTATACCAATCTGCATACAATTGCAAATTTTTTTTTCTCAAAAAGTCTTTCATTAATCTGACACCCTCGTTTAAGGCACACAAAACGCACACTTACCTTTGATTTGTGCTCTTACCGTTGATGTGCATGGATCCACACCTAACTAATAATTGAAACAAAATGGCTGCTGCCAGCAAGGAAAACAGGTAGGGCCAATTGTGATGTCATCATCCACGGATGCTGAGGGGTTCCATTGTGACACGCCAATGTTCCGCCTATTGAAATTTTCATGGAAGCTGCAATATTGTTTCTTCTGGAGGCTGCCATTTTGATTTGCAGTTAAAAATAGCAGTGATTTCAAAAGACAAGGAATGTTGGGAAGGGTTTGGATTGTAAAAACAGAAGTCTGCAATAAGGAAAACTAGTCTCTGCACATTTTTGCTTGCAGCTGCATTGAAATACTGGGTTGAAACCAGGTTTTCGATACCTGTAGCAGAAAAGGAAGGTGCAGGGGTGCTAAGGATATTTAATTCTAGCGCAAATCATTAATTGGACATACAGGTGTAGTCTCATTCTTACTAGTCTAAAAATCCATAAAAGGTATGGCAACGCTCGGAGATGAAGAAGCAAAACTCATCTGAACCTGCGATGCAGTGGTCAAAAACCTAAACCAATATAGGCTTAGCAACCGTAAGTGGCTTTTTCCATCCGCTATGTTGAGACATTAGGTACAGAGAGGAACACTCAACTGTTTAAAAGGCCGTCCTGTCAGAAACAGATAGAAAGACTTTTGTATGCTAGGCTTTATAAGTTTTATATATTGGATAGTATACCAATCTGCATACAATTGCAAATTTTTTTTTTCAAAAAAGTCTTTCATTAATCTGACACTTCGTTTAAGGCACACAAAACGCACACTTACCTTTTGATTTGTGCTTTACCATTGATGTGCATGGATCCACACCTAACTAATAATTGAAACAAAATGGCTGCTGCCAGCAAGGAAAACAGGTAGGGCCAATTGTGATGTCATCATCCATGTCTGCTGAAGGGTTCCATTGTGACACGCTGAGTGTTCCATCTGTTGAAATTTTCATGGGGGCTGCCATATTGTTTTTCTGGAGGCTGCCATTTTGATTTGCAGTTCAAAATAGCAGTGATTTCAAAAGACAAGGAATGTTGGGAAGGGTTTGGATTGTAAAAACAGAAGTCTGCAATAAGAAAAACTAGTCTCTGCACATTTTTGCTTGCAGCTGCATTGAAATACTGGGTTGAAACCAGGTTTTCGATACCTGTAGCAGAAAAGGAAGGTGCAGGGGTTTTAAGCATATTCAATTCTAGCGCAAATCATTAATTGGACATACAGGTGTAGTCTCATTCTTACTAGTCTAAAAATCCATAAAAGGTATGGCAACGCTTCGGAGATGAAGAAGCAAAACTCATCTGAACCTGCGATGCAGTGGTCAAAAAACCTAAACCAATATAGGCTTAGCACCGTAAGTGGCTTTTTCCATGCGCTATGTTGAGACATTAGGTACAGAGAGGAACACTCAACTGTTTAAAAGGCCGTCCCGTCAGAAACAGATAGAAAGACTTTTGTATGCTAGGCTTTATAAGTTTTATATATTGGATAGTATACCAATCTGCATACAATTGCAAATTTTTTTTTCTCAAAAAAGTCATTCATTAATCTGACACTCGTTTAAGGCACACAAAACGCACACTTACCTTTTTATTTGTGCTCTTACCGTTGATGTGCATGGATCCACACCTAACTAATAATTGAAGCAAAATGGCTGCTGCCAGCAAGGAAAACAGGTAGGGCCAATTGTGATGTCATCATCCATGTCTGCTGAAGGGTTCCATTGTGACACGCTGAGTGTTCCATCTGTTGAAATTTTCATGGGGGCTGCCATATTGTTTTTCTGGAGGCTGCCATTTTGATTTGCAGTTAAAAATAGCAGTGATTTCAAAAGACAAGGAATGTTGGGAAGGGATTGGATTGTAAAAAAAAGAAGTCAGCAAGTAGGAAGACTAGTCTCTGAGCATTCTTGCTTGCAGCTGCAATGAAATACTGGGTTGAAACCAGGTTTTCGATACCTGTAGCAGAAAAGGAAGGTGCAGGGGTTTTAAGCATATTCAATTCTAGCGCAAATCATTAATTGGACATACAGGTGTAGTCTCATTCTTACTAGTCTAAAAATCCATAAAAGGTATGGCAACGCTCGGAGATGAAGAAGCAAAACTCATCTGAACCTGCGATGCAGTGGTCAAAAACCTAAACCAACATAGGCTTAGCACCGTAAGTGGCTTTTTCCATCCGCTATGTTGAGACATTAGGTACAGAGAGGAACACTCAACTGTTTAAAAGGTCAGTCCTGTCAGAAACAGATAGAAAGACTTTTGTATGCTAGGCTTTATAAGTTTTATATATTGGATAGTATACCAATCTGCATACAATTGCAAATTTTTTTTTCTCAAAAAGTCATTCATTAATCTGACACCCTCGCTTAAGGCACACAAAACGCACACTTACCTTTTTGATTTGTGCTTTACCATTGATGTGCATGGATCCACACCTAACTAATAATTGAAACAAAATGGCTGCTGCCAGCAAGGAAAACAGGTAGGGCCAATTGTGATGTCATCATCCACGGATGCTGAGGGGTTCCATTGTGACACGCGCCATGTTCCCCTTATTGAAATTTTCATGGAAGCTGCAATATTGTTTCTTCTGGAGGCTGCCATTTTGATTTGCAGTTAAAAATAGCAGTGATTTCAAAAGACAAGGAATGTTGGGAAGGGTTTGGATTGTAAAACAGAAGTCTGCAATAAGGAAAACTAGTCTCTGCACATTTTTGCTTGCAGCTGCATTGAAATACTGGGTTGAAACCAGGTTTTCGATACCTGTAGCAGAAAAGGAAGGTGCAGGGGTGCTAAGGATATTTAATTCTAGCGCAAATCATTAATTGGACATACAGGTGTAGTCTCATTCTTACTAGTCTAAAAATCCATAAAAGGTATGGCAACGCTTCGGAGATGAAGAAGCAAAACTCATCTGAACCTGCGATGCAGTGGTCAAAAAACCTAAACCAATAAAGGCTTAGCACCGTAAGTGGCTTTTTCCATCCGCTATGTTGAGACATTAGGTACAGAGGGGAACACTCAACTGTTTAAAAGGCCGTCCCGTCAGAAACAGATAGAAAGACTTTTGTATGCTAGGCTTTATAAGTTTTATATATTGGATAGTATACCAATCTGCATACAATTGCAAATTTTTTTTCTCAAAAAAGTCTTTCATTAATCTGACACCCTCGTTTAAGGCACACAAAACGCACACTTACCTTTTGATTTGTGCTCTTACCATTGATGTGCATGGATCCACACCTAACTAATAATTGAAACAAAATGGCTGCTGCCAGCAAGGAAAACAGGTAGGGCCAATTGTGATGTCATCATCCACGGATGCTGAGGGGTTCCATTGTGACACGCTCAATGTTCCGCCTATTGAAATTTTCATGGAAGCTGCAATATTGTTTCTCTGGAGGCTGCCATTTTGATTTGCAGTTAAAAATAGCAGTGATTTCAAAAGACAAGGAATGTTGGGAAGGGTTTGGATTGTAAAAACAGAAGTCTGCAATAAGGAAAACTAGTCTCTGCACATTTTTGCTTGCAGCTGCATTGAAATACTGGGTTGAAACCAGGTTTTCGATACCTGTAGCAGAAAAGGAAGGTGCAGGGGTTTTAAGCATATTCAATTCTAGCGCAAATCATTAATTGGACATACAGGTGTAGTCTCATTCTTACTAGTCTAAAAATCCATAAAAGGTATGGCAACGCTCGGAGATGAAGAAGCAAAACTCATCTGAACTCTGCGATGCAGTGGTCAAAAACCTAAACCAATATAGGCTTAGCAATCGTAAGTGGCTTTTTCCATCCGCTATGTTGAGACATTAGGTACAGAGAGGAACACTCAACTGTTTAAAAGGCCGTCCCACAGAAACATATAGAAAGACTTTTGTATGCTAGGCTTTATAAGTTTTATATATTGGATAGTATACCAATCTGCATACAATTGCAAATATTTTTTTCTCAAGAAAGTCATTCATTAATCTGACACCCTCGTTTAAGGCACACAAAACGCACACTTACCTTTTGATTTGTGCTCTTACCATTGATGTGCATGGATCCACACCTAACTAATAATTGAAACAAAATGGCTGCTGCCAGCAAGGAAAACAGGTAGGGCTAATTGTGATGTCATCATCCACGGATGCTGAGGGGTTCCATTGTGACACGCCAATGTTCCGCCTATTGAAATTTTCATGGAAGCTGCAATATTGTTTCTTCTGGAGGCTGCCATTTTGATTTGCAGTTAAAAATAGCATTGATTTCAAAAGACAAGGAATGTTGGGAAGGGTTTGGATTGTAAAACAGAAGTCTGCAATAAGGAAAACTAGTCTCTGCACATTTTTGCTTGCAGCTGCATTGAAATACTGGGTTGAAACCAGGTTTTCGATACCTGTAGCAGAAAAGGAAGGTGCAGGGGTTTTAAGCATATTCAATTCTAGCGCAAATCATTAATTGGACATACAGGTGTAGTCTCATTCTTACTAGTCTAAAAATCCATAAAAGATACGGCAACGCTCGGAGATGAAGAAGCAAAACTCATCTGAACCTGCGATGCAGTGGTCAAAAACCTAAACCAATATAGGCTTAGCACCGTAAGTGGCTTTTTCCATGCGCTATGTTGAGACATTAGGTACAGAGAGGAACACTCAACTGTTTAAAAGGCCGTCCCACAGAAACAGATAGAAAGACTTTTGTATGCTAGGCTTTATAAGTTTTATATATTGTATAGTATACCAATCTGCATACAACTGCAAATTTTTTTTTCTCAAAAAAGTCATTCATTAATCTGACACTCGTTTAAGGCACACAAAACGCACACTTACCTTTTGATTTGTGCTTTTACCATTGATGTGCATGGATCCACACCTAACTAATAATTGAAACAAAATGGCTGCTGCCAGCAAGGAAAACAGGTAGGGCTAATTGTGATGTCATCATCCACGGATGCTGAGGGGTTCCATTGTGACACGCCAATGTTCCGCCTATTGAAATTTTCATGGAAGCTGCAATATTGTTTCTTCTGGAGGCTGCCATTTTGATTTGCAGTTAAAAATAGCAGTGATTTCAAAAGACAAGGAATGTTGGGAAGGGTTTGGATTGTAAAACAGAAGTCTGCAATAAGGAAAACTAGTCTCTGCACATTTTTGCTTGCAGCTGCATTGAAATACTGGGTTGAAACCAGGTTTTCGATACCTGTAGCAGAAAAGGAAGGTGCAGGGGTGCTAAGGATATTTAATTCTAGCGCAAATCATTAATTGGACATACAGGTGTAGTCTCATTCTTACTAGTCTAAAAATCCATAAAAGGTATGGCAACGCTCGGAGATGAAGAAGCAAAACTCATCTGAACTCTGCGATGCAGTGGTCAAAAACCTAAACCAATATAGGCTTAGCACCGTAAGTGGCTTTTTCCATCCGCTATGTTGAGACATTAGGTACAGAGAGGAACACTCAACTGTTTAAAAGGCCGTCCCGTCAGAAACAGATAGAAAGACTTTTGTATGCTAGGCTTTATAAGTTTTATATATTGGATAGTATACCAATCTGCATACAATTGCAAATTTTTTTTTTCTCAAAAAAGTCATTCATTAATCTGACACCCTCGTTTAAGGCACACAAAACGCACACTTACCTTTTGATTTGTGCTCTTACCATTGATGTGCATGGATCCACACCTAACTAATAATTGAAGCAAAATGGCTGCTGCCAGCCAGGAAAACAGGTAGGGCTAATTGTGATGTCATCATCCACGGATGCTGAGGGGTTCCATTGTGACACGCTCAATGTTCCGTCTATTGAAATTTTCATGGAAGCTGCAATATTGTTTCTCTGGAGGCTGCCATTTTGATTTGCAGTTAAAAATAGCAGTGATTTCAAAAGACAAGGAATGTTGGGAAGGGTTTGGATTGTAAAAACAGAAGTCTGCAATAAGGAAAACTAGTCTCTGCACATTTTTGCTTGCAGCTGCATTGAAATACTGGGTTGAAACCAGGTTTTCGATACCTGTAGCAGAAAAGGAAGGTGCAGGGGTGCTAAGGATATTTAATTCTAGCGCAAATCATTAATTGGACATACAGGTGTAGTCTCATTCTTACTAGTCTAAAAATCCATAAAAGGTATGGCAACGCTTCGGAGATGAAGAAGCAAAACTCATCTGAACCTGCGATGCAGTGGTCAAAAACCTAAACCAATAAAGGCTTAGCAACCGTAAGTGGCTTTTTCCATCCGCTATGTTGAGACATTAGGTACAGAGAGGAACACTCAACTGTTTAAAAGGCCGTCCCGTCAGAAACAGATAGAAAGACTTTTGTATGCTAGGCTTTATAAGTTTTATATATTGGATAGTATACCAATCTGCATACAATTGCAAATTTTTTTCTCAAAAAGTCTTTCATTAATCTGACACCCTCGTTTAAGGCACACAAAATGCACACTTACCTTTGATTTGTGCTCTTACCATTGATGTGCATGGATCCACACCTAACTAATAATTGAAACAAAATGGCTGCTGCCAGCAAGGAAAACAGGTAGGGCCAATTGTGATGTCATCATCCACGGATGCTGTGGGGTTCCATTGTGACACGCCAATGTTCCGCCTATTGAAATTTTCATGGAAGCTGCAATATTGTTTCTTCTGGAGGCTGCCATTTTGATTTGCAGTTAAAAATAGCAGTGATTTCAAAAGACAAGGAATGTTGGGAAGGGTTTGGATTGTAAAAACAGAAGTCTGCAATAAGGAAAACTAGTCTCTGCACATTTTTGCTTGCAGCTGCATTGAAATACTGGGTTGAAACCAGGTTTTCGATACCTGTAGCAGAAAAGGAAGGTGCAGGGGTTTTAAGCATATTCAATTCTAGCGCAAATCATTAATTGGACATACAGGTGTAGTCTCATTCTTACTAGTCTAAAAATCCATAAAAGGATTGGCATCGCTCCGGAGTTGAAGAAGCAATACTCACCTGAACCTGCGTTGCTGTGGGCTGAAAACCTAGACCAATATAGGCTTAGCACCGTATGTGGCTTTTTCCATCCGCTATGTTGAGACATTAGGTACAGAGAGGAACACTCAACTGTTTAAAAGGCCGTCCGTCAGAAACAGATAGAAAGACTTTTGTATGCTAGGCTTTATAAGTTTTATATATTGGATAGTATACCAATCTGCATACAATTGCAAATTTTTTTTTCTCAAAAAGTCATTCATTAATCTGACACTCGTTTAAGGCACACAAAACGCACACTTACCTTTTTGATTTGTGTTTTACCATTGATGTGCATGGATCCACACCTAACTAATAATTGAAACAAAATGGCTGCTGCCAGCAAGGAAAACAGGTAGGGCCAATTGTGATGTCATCATCCACGGATGCTGAGGGGTTCCATTGTGACACGCTCAATGTTTTGTCTATTGAAATTTTCATGGAAGCTGCAATATTGTTTCTCTGGAGGCTGCCATTTTGATTTGCAGTTAAAAATAGCAGTGATTTCAAAAGACAAGGAATGTTGGGAAGGGTTTGGATTGTAAAAACAGAAGTCTGCAATAAGGAAAACTAGTCTCTGCACATTTTTGCTTGCAGCTGCATTGAAATACTGGGTTGAAACCAGGTTTTCGATACCTGTAGCAGAAAAGGAAGGTGCAGGGGTTTTAAGCATATTCAATTCTAGCGCAAATCATTAATTGGACATACAGGTGTAGTCTCATTCTTACTAGTCTAAAAATCCATAAAAGGTATGGCAACGCTCGGAGATGAAGAAGCAAAACTCATCTGAACTCTGCGATGCAGTGGTCAAAAACCTAAACCAATATAGGCTTAGCAACCGTAAGTGGCTTTTTCCATCCGCTATGTTGAGACATTAGGTACAGAGAGGAACACTCAACTGTTTAAAAGGCCGTCCCGCCAGAAACAGATAGAAAGACTTTTGTATGCTAGGCTTTATAAGTTTTATATATTGATAGTATACCAATCTGCATACAATTGCAAATTTTTTTTCTCAAAAAGTCATTCATTAATCTGACACTCGTTTAAGGCACACAAAACGCACACTTACCTTTTGATTTGTGCTCTTACCATTGATGTGCATGGATCCACACCTAACTAATAATTGAAGCAAAATGGCTGCTGCCAGCCAGGAAAACAGGTAGGGCTAATTGTGATGTCATCATCCATGTCTGCTGAAGGGTTCCATTGTGACACGCTGAGTGTTCCATCTGTTGAAATTTTCATGGGGGCTGCCATATTGTTTTTCTGGAGGCTGCCATTTTGATTTGCAGTTAAAAATAGCAGTGATTTCAAAAGACAAGGAATGTTGGGAAGGGTTTGGATTGTAAAAACAGAAGTCTGCAATAAGGAAAACTAGTCTCTGCACATTTTTGCTTGCAGCTGCATTGAAATACTGGGTTGAAACCAGGTTTTCGATACCTGTAGCAGAAAAGGAAGGTGCAGGGGTGCTAAGGATATTTAATTCTAGCGCAAATCATTAATTGGACATACAGGTGTAGTCTCATTCTTACTAGTCTAAAAATCCATAAAAGGTATGGCAACGCTTCGGAGATGAAGAAGCAAAACTCATCTGAACCTGCGATGCAGTGGTCAAAAAACCTAAACCAATAAAGGCTTAGCACCGTAAGTGGCTTTTTCCATCCGCTATGTTGAGACATTAGGTACAGAGGGGAACACTCAACTGTTTAAAAGGCCGTCCCGTCAGAAACAGATAGAAAGACTTTTGTATGCTAGGCTTTATAAGTTTTATATATTGGATAGTATACCAATCTGCATACAATTGCAAATTTTTTTTTCTCAAAAAAGTCATTCATTAATCTGACACCCTCGTTTAAGGCACACAAAACGCACACTTACCTTTTGATTTGTGCTCTTACCATTGATGTGCATGGATCCACACCTAACTAATAATTGAAACAAAATGGCTGCTGCCAGCAAGGAAAACAGGTAGGGCCAATTGTGATGTCATCATCCACGGATGCTGAGGGGTTCCATTGTGACACGCTCAGTGTTCCGTCTATTGAAATTTTCATGGAAGCTGCAATATTGTTTCTCTGGAGGCTGCCATTTTGATTTGCAGTTAAAAATAGCAGTGATTTCAAAAGACAAGGAATGTTGGGAAGGGTTTGGATTGTAAAAACAGAAGTCTGCAATAAGGAAAACTAGTCTCTGCACATTTTTGCTTGCAGCTGCATTGAAATACTGGGTTGAAACCAGGTTTTCGATACCTGTAGCAGAAAAGGAAGGTGCAGGGGTGCTAAGGATATTTAATTCTAGCGCAAATCATTAATTGGACATACAGGTGTAGTCTCATTCTTACTAGTCTAAAAATCCATAAAAGGTAAGGCAACGCTTCGGAGATGAAGAAGCAAAACTTATCTGAACCTGCGATGCAGTGGTCAAAAAACCTAAACCAATATAGGCTTAGCACCGTAAGTGGCTTTTTTCATCCGCTATGTTGAGACATTAGGTACAGAGAGTAACACTCAACTGTTTAAAAGGCCGTTCCGCCAGAAACAGATAGAAAGACTTTTGTATGCTAGGCTTTATAAGTTTTATATATTGGATAGTATACCAATCTGCATACAATTGCAAACTTTTTTTTTTCTCAAAAAGTCTTTCATTAATCTGACACTCGTTTAAGGCACACAAAACGCACACTTACCTTTTGATTTGTGCTCTTACCATTGATGTGCATGGATCCACACCTAACTAATAATTGAAACAAAATGGCTGCTGCCAGCAAGGAAAACAGGTAGGGCCAATTGTGATGTCATCATCCACGGATGCTGAGGGGTTCCATTGTGACACGCCAATGTTCCGCCTATTGAAATTTTCATGGAAGCTGCAATATTGTTTCTTCTGGAGGCTGCCATTTTGATTTGCAGTTAAAAATAGCAGTGATTTCAAAAGACAAGGAATGTTGGGAAGGGTTTGGATTGTAAAAACAGAAGTCTGCAATAAGGAAAACTAGTCTCTGCACATTTTTGCTTGCAGCTGCATTGAAATACTGGGTTGAAACCAGGTTTTCGATACCTGTAGCAGAAAAGGAAGGTGCAGGGGTGCTAAGGATATTTAATTCTAGCGCAAATCATTAATTGGACATACAGGTGTAGTCTCATTCTTACTAGTCTAAAAATCCATAAAAGGTATGGCAACGCTTCGGAGATGAAGAAGCAAAACTCATCTGAACCTGCGATGCAGTGGTCAAAAACCTAAACCAATAAAGGCTTAGCACCGTAAGTGGCTTTTTCCATCCGCTATGTTGAGACATTAGGTACAGAGGGGAACACTCAACTGTTTAAAAGGCCGTCCCGTCAGAAACAGATAGAAAGACTTTTGTATGCTAGGCTTTATAAGTTTTATATATTGGATAGTATACCAATCTGCATACAATTGCAAATTTTTTTTTCTCAAAAAAGTCTTTCATTAATCTGACACCCTCGTTTAAGGCACACAAAACGCACACTTACCTTTTGATTTGTGCTCTTACCATTGATGTGCATGGATCCACACCTAACTAATAATTGAAACAAAATGGCTGCTGCCAGCCAAGAAAACAGGTAGGGCCAATTGTGATGTCATCATCCACGGATGCTGAGGGGTTCCATTGTGACACGCTCAATGTTCCGTCTATTGAAATTTTCATGGAAGCTGCAATATTGTTTCTCTGGAGGCTGCCATTTTGATTTGCAGTTAAAAATAGCAGTGATTTCAAAAGACAAGGAATGTTGGGAAGGGTTTGGATTGTAAAAACAGAAGTCTGCAATAAGGAAAACTAGTCTCTGCACATTTTTGCTTGCAGCTGCATTGAAATACTGGGTTGAAACCAGGTTTTCGATACCTGTAGCAGAAAAGGAAGGTGCAGGGGTTTTAAGCATATTCAATTCTAGCGCAAATCATTAATTGGACATACAGGTGTAGTCTCATTCTTACTAGTCTAAAAATCCATAAAAGGTATGGCAACGCTCGGAGATGAAGAAGCAAAACTCATCTGAACTCTGCGATGCAGTGGTCAAAAACCTAAACCAATATAGGCTTAGCACCGTAAGTGGCTTTTTCCATCCGCTATGTTGAGACATTAGGTACAGAGAGGAACACTCAACTGTTTAAAAGGTCAGTCTGGCAAGAAAAAAATAGAAAGACTTTTGTATGCTAGGCTTTATAAGTTTTATATATTGGATAGTATACCAATCTGCATACAATTGCAAATTTTTTTTTCTCAAAAAGTCTTTCATTAATCTGACACCTCGTTTAAGGCACACAAAACGCACACTTACCTTTGATTTGTGTTTTACCATTGATGTGCATGGATCCACACCTAACTAATAATTGAAACAAAATGGCTGCTGCCAGCAAGGAAAACAGGTAGGGCTAATTGTGATGTCATCATCCACGGATGCTGAGGGGTTCCATTGTGACACGCCAATGTTCCGCCTATTGAAATTTTCATGGAAGCTGCAATATTGTTTTCTGGAGGCTGCCATTTTGATTTGCAGTTAAAAATAGCAGTCATTTCAAAAGACAAGGAATGTTGGGAAGGGTTTGGATTGTAAAACAGAAGTCTGCAATAAGGAAAACTAGTCTCTGCACATTTTTGCTTGCAGCTGAATTGAAATACTGGGTTGAAACCAGGTTTTCGATACCTGTAGCAGAAAAGGAAGGTGCAGGGGTTTTAAGCATATTCAATTCTAGCGCAAATCATTAATTGGACATACAGGTGTAGTCTCATTCTTACTAGTCTAAAAATCCATAAAAGGTATGGCAACGCTTCGGAGATGAAGAAGCAAAACTCATCTGAACCTGCGATGCAGTGGTCAAACAACCTAAACCAATATAGGCTTAGCAAAGTAAGTGGCTTTTTCCATCCGCTATGTTGAAACATTAGGTACAGAGGGGAACACTCAACTGTTTAAAAGGCCGTCCCATCAGAAACAGATAGAAAGACTTTTGTATGCTAGGCTTTATAAGTTTTATATATTGGATAGTATACCAATCTGCATACAATTGCAAGTTTATTTTTCTCAAAAAAGTCTTTCATTAATCTGACACCCTCGTTTAAGGCACACAAAACGCACACTTACCTTTTGATTTGTGCTTTTACCGTTGATGTGCATGGATCCACACCTAACTAATAATTGAAGCAAAATGGCTGCTGCCAGCAAGGAAAACAGGTAGGGCTAATTGTGATGTCATCATCCACGGATGCTGAGGGGTTCCATTGTGACACGCTCAATGTTCCGTCTATTGAAATTTTCATGGAAGCTGCAATATTGTTTCTTCTGGAGGCTGCCATTTTGATTTGCAGTTAAAAATAGCAGTGATTTCAAAAGACAAGGAATGTTGGGAAGGGTTTGGATTGTAAAAGAAGAAGAGTGCAATAAGGAAAACTAGTCTCTGCACATTTTTGCTTGCAGCTGCATTGAAATACTGGGTTGAAACCAGGTTTTCGATACCTGTAGCAGAAAAGGAAGGTGCAGGGGTTTTAAGCATATTCAATTCTAGCGCAAATCATTAATTGGACATACAGGTGTAGTCTCATTCTTACTAGTCTAAAAATCCATAAAAGGTATGGCAACGCTCGGAGATGAAGAAGCAAAACTCATCTGAACTCTGCGATGCAGTGGTCAAAAACCTAAACCAATATAGGCTTAGCAACCGTAAGTGGCTTTTTCCATCCGCTATGTTGAGACATTAGGTACAGAGAGGAACACTCAACTGTTTAAAAGGTCAGTCCCCACAGAAACAGATAGAAAGACTTTTGTATGCTAGGCTTTATAAGTTTTATATATTGGATAGTATACCAATCTCCATACAATTGCAAATTTTTTTTCTCAAAAAGTCATTCATTAATCTGACACCTCGCTTAAGGCACACAAAACGCACACTTACCTTTTGATTTGTGCTTTACCATTGATGTGCATGGATCCACACCTAACTAATAATTGAAACAAAATGGCTGCTGCCAGCAAGGAAAACAGGTAGGGCTAATTGTGATGTCATCATCCACGGATGCTGAGGGGTTCCATTGTGACACGCCAATGTTCCGCCTATTGAAATTTTCATGGAAGCTGCAATATTGTTTCTTCTGGAGGCTGCCATTTTGATTTGCAGTTAAAAATAGCAGTGATTTCAAAAGACAAGGAATGTTGGGAAGGGTTTGGATTGTAAAAACAGAAGTCTGCAATAAGGAAAACTAGTCTCTGCACATTTTTGCTTGCAGCTGCATTGAAATACTGGGTTGAAACCAGGTTTTCGATACCTGTAGCAGAAAAGGAAGGTGCAGGGGTGCTAAGGATATTTAATTCTAGCGCAAATCATTAATTGGACATACAGGTGTAGTCTCATTCTTACTAGTCTAAAAATCCATAAAAGGTATGGCAACGCTCGGAGATGAAGAAGCAAAACTCATCTGAACTCTGCGATGCAGTGGTCAAAAACCTAAACCAATAAAGGCTTAGCAATCGTAAGTGGCTTTTTCCATCCGCTATGTTGAGACATTAGGTACAAAGGGGAACACTCAACTGTTTAAAAGGTCAGTCCCGCCAGAAACAGATAGAAAGACTTTTGTATGCTAGGCTTTATAAGTTTTATATATTGGATAGTATATCAATCTGCATACAATTGCAAAGTTTTTTTTCTCAAAAAGTCTTTCATTAATCTGACAAGGCACACATTAATCGTTTAAGGCACACAAAACGCACACTTACCTTTTGATTTGTGCTCTAACATTGATGTGCATGGATCCACACCTAACTAATAATTGAAACAAAATGGCTGCTGCCAGCAAGGAAAACAGGTAGGGCCAATTGTGATGTCATCATCCACGGATGCTGAGGGGTTCCATTGTGACACGCTCAGTGTTCCGTCTATTGAAATTTTCATGGAAGCTGCAATATTGTTTGTCTGGAGGCTGCCATTTTGATTTGCAGTTAAAAATAGCAGTGATTTCAAAAGACAAGGAATGTTGGGAAGGGTTTGGATTGTAAAAACAGAAGTCTGCAATAAGGAAAACTAGTCTCTGCACATTTTTGCTTGCAGCTGCATTGAAATACTGGGTTGAAACCAGGTTTTCGATACCTGTAGCAGAAAAGGAAGGTGCAGGGGTGCTAAGGATATTTAATTCTAGCGCAAATCATTAATTGGACATACAGGTGTAGTCTCATTCTTACTAGTCTAAAAATCCATAAAAGGTATGGCAACGCTTCGGAGATGAAGAAGCAAAACTCATCTGAACCTGCGATGCAGTGGTCAAAAACCTAAACCAATATAGGCTTAGCACCGTAAGTGGCTTTTTCCATGCGCTATGTTGAGACATTAGGTACAGAGAGGAACACTCAACTGTTTAAAAGGCCGTCCCATCAGAAACAGATAGAAAGACTTTTGTATGCTAGGCTTTATAAGTTTTATATATTGGATAGTATACCAATCTGCATACAATTGCAATTTTTTTTTCTCAAAAAAGTCTTTCATTAATCTGACACTCGCTTAAGGCACACAAAACGCACACTTACCTTTTGATTTGTGCTTTACCATTGATGTGCATGGATCCACACCTAACTAATAATTGAAGCAAAAATGGCTGCTGCCAGCCAAGGAAAACAGGTAGGGCCAATTGTGATGTCATCATCCACGGATGCTGAGGGGTTCCATTGTGACACGCCAATGTTCCGCCTATTGAAATTTTCATGGAAGCTGCAATATTGTTTTCTGGAGGCTGCCATTTTGATTGGCAGTTAAAAATAGCAGTGATTTCAAAAGACAAGGAATGTTGGGAAGGGTTTGGATTGTAAAACAGAAGTCTGCAATAAGGAAAACTAGTCTCTGCACATTTTTGCTTGCAGCTGCATTGAAATACTGGGTTGAAACCAGGTTTTCGATACCTGTAGCAGAAAAGGAAGGTGCAGGGGTTTTAAGCATATTCAATTCTAGCGCAAATCATTAATTGGACATACAGGTGTAGTCTCATTCTTACTAGTCTAAAAATCCATAAAAGGTATGGCAACGCTCGGAGATGAAGAAGCAAAACTCATCTGAACTCTGCGATGCAGTGGTCAAAAACCTAAACCAATATAGGCTTAGCACCGTAAGTGGCTTTTTCCATCCGCTATGTTGAGACATTAGGTACAGAGAGGAACACTCAACTGTTTAAAAGGTCAGTCCCGACAGAAACAGATAGAAAGACTTTTGTATGCTAGGCTTTATAAGTTTTATATATTGGATAGTATACCAATCTGCATACAATTGCAAATTTTTTTTTCTCAAAAAAGTCATTCATTAATCTGACACCCTCGTTTAAGGCACACAAAACGCACACTTACCTTTTGATTTGTGCTTTTACCATTGATGTGCATGGATCCACACCTAACTAATAATTGAAACAAAATGGCTGCTGCCAGCAAGGAAAACAGGTAGGGCCAATTGTGATGTCATCATCCACGGATGCTGAGGGGTTCCATTGTGACACGCTCAATGTTCCGTCTATTGAAATTTTCATGGAAGCTGCAATATTGTTTCTGGAGGCTGCCATTTTGATTTGCAGTTAAAAATAGCAGTGATTTCAAAAGACAAGGAATGTTGGGAAGGGTTTGGATTGTAAAAACAGAAGTCTGCAATAAGGAAAACTAGTCTCTGCACATTTTTGCTTGCAGCTGCATTGAAATACTGGGTTGAAACCAGGTTTTCGATACCTGTAGCAGAAAAGGAAGGTGCAGGGGTGCTAAGGATATTTAATTCTAGCGCAAATCATTAATTGGACATACAGGTGTAGTCTCATTCTTACTAGTCTAAAAATCCATAAAAGGTATGGCAACGCTTCGGAGATGAAGAAGCAAAACTCATCTGAACCTGCGATGCAGTGGTCAAAAACCTAAACCAATATAGGCTTAGCACCGTAAGTGGCTTTTTCCATCCGCTATGTTGAGACATTAGGTACAGAGAGGAACACTCAACTGTTTAAAAGGCCGTCCCGTCAGAAACAGATAGAAAGACTTTTGTATGCTAGGCTTTATAAGTTTTATATATTGGATAGTATACCAATCTGCATACAATTGCAAATTTTTTTTTCTCAAAAAAGTCTTTCATTAATCTGACACCCTCGTTTAAGGCACACAAAACGCACACTTACCTTTTGATTTGTGCTCTTACCATTGATGTGCATGGATCCACACCTAACTAATAATTGAAGCAAAATGGCTGCTGCCAGCCAGGAAAACAGGTAGGGCTAATTGTGATGTCATCATCCACGGATGCTGAGGGGTTCCATTGTGACACGCTCAATGTTCCGTCTATTGAAATTTTCATGGAAGCTGCAATATTGTTTTTCTGGAGGCTGCCATTTTGATTTGCAGTTAAAAATAGCAGTGATTTCAAAAGACAAGGAATGTTGGGAAGGGTTTGGATTGTAAAAACAGAAGTCTGCAATAAGGAAAACTAGTCTCTGCACATTTTTGCTTGCAGCTGCATTGAAATACTGGGTTGAAACCAGGTTTTCGATACCTGTAGCAGAAAAGGAAGGTGCAGGGGTTTTAAGCATATTCAATTCTAGCGCAAATCATTAATTGGACATACAGGTGTAGTCTCATTCTTACTAGTCTAAAAATCCATAAAAGGTATGGCAACGCTTCGGAGATGAAGAAGCAAAACTCATCTGAACTCTGCGATGCAGTGGTCAAAAACCTAAACCAATATAGGCTTAGCAATCGTAAGTGGCTTTTTCTATCCGCTATGTTGAGACATTAGGTACAGAGAGGAACACTCAACTGTTTAAAAGGCCGTCCTGTCAGAAACAGATAGAAAGACTTTTGTATGCTAGGCTTTATAAGTTTTATATATTGGATAGTATACCAATCTGCATACAATTGCAAATTTTTTTTTTCTCAAAAAATCATTCATTAATCTGACACCCTCGTTTAAGGCACACAAAACGCACACTTACCTTTGGATTTGTGCTCTTACCATTGATGTGCATGGATCCACACCTAACTAATAATTGAAACAAAATGGCTGCTGCCAGCAAGGAAAACAGGTAGGGCCAATTGTGATGTCATCATCCACGGATGCTGAGGGGTTCCATTGTGACACGCTCAATGTTCCGTCTATTGAAATTTTCATGGAAGCTGCAATATTGTTTCCTTGGAGGCTGCCATTTTGATTTGCAGTTAAAAATAGCAGTGATTTCAAAAGACAAGGAATGTTGGGAAGGGTTTGGATTGTAAAAACAGAAGTCTGCAATAAGGAAAACTAGTCTCTGCACATTTTTGCTTGCAGCTGCATTGAAATACTGGGTTGAAACCAGGTTTTCGATACCTGTAGCAGAAAAGGAAGGTGCAGGGGTGCTAAGCATATTCAATTCTAGCGCAAATCATTAATTGGACATACAGGTGTAGTCTCATTCTTACTAGTCTAAAAATCCATAAAAGGTATGGCAACGCTTCGGAGATGAAGAAGCAAAACTCATCTGAACCTGCGATGCAGTGGTCAAAAAACCTAAACCAATATAGGCTTAGCACCGTAAGTGGCTTTTTCCATGCGCTATGTTGAGACATTAGGTACAGAGAGGAACACTCAACTGTTTAAAAGGCCGCCCCGCCAGAAACAGATAGAAAGACTTTTGTATGCTAGGCTTTATAAGTTTTATATATTGGATAGTATACCAATCTGCATACAATTGCAAATTTTTTTTTCTCAAAAAAGTCATTCATTAATCTGACACTCGCTTAAGGCACACAAAACGCACACTTACCTTTTGATTTGTGCTCTTACCATTGATGTGCATGGATCCACACCTAACTAATAATTGAAACAAAATGGCTGCTGCCAGCAAGGAAAACAGGTAGGGCCAATTGTGATGTCATCATCCACGGATGCTGAGGGGTTCCATTGTGACACGCCAATGTTCCGCCTATTGAATTTTTCTTGGAAGCTGCAATATTGTTTCCCTGGAGGCTGCCATTTTGATTTGCAGTTAAAAATAGCAGTGATTTCAAAAGACAAGGAATGTTGGGAAGGGTTTGGATTGTAAAAACAGAAGTCTGCAATAAGGAAAACTAGTCTCTGCACATTTTTGCTTGCAGCTGCATTGAAATACTGGGTTGAAACCAGGTTTTCGATACCTGTAGCAGAAAAGGAAGGTGCAGGGGTGCTAAGGATATTTAATTCTAGCGCAAATCATTAATTGGACATACAGGTGTAGTCTCATTCTTACTAGTCTAAAAATCCATAAAAGGTATGGCAACAGATGAAGAAGCAAAACTCATCTGAACCTGCGATGCAGTGGTCAAAAAACCTAAACCAATAAAGGCTTAGCACCGTAAGTGGCTTTTTCCATCCGCTATGTTGAGACATTAGGTACAGAGGGGAACACTCAACTGTTTAAAAGGCCGTCCCGTCAGAAACAGATAGAAAGACTTTTGTATGCTAGGCTTTATAAGTTTTATATATTGGATAGTATACCAATCTGCATACAATTGCAAATTTTTTTTTCTCAAAAAAGTCTTTCATTAATCTGACACCCTCGTTTAAGGCACACAAAACGCACACTTACCTTTTGATTTGTGCTCTTACCATTGATGTGCATGGATCCACACCTAACTAATAATTGAAGCAAAATGGCTGCTGCCAGCCAAGAAAACAGGTAGGGCCAATTGTGATGTCATCATCCACGGATGCTGAGGGGTTCCATTGTGACACGCTCAATGTTCCGTCTATTGAAATTTTCATGGGGGCTGCCATATTGTTTCTCTGGAGGCTGCCATTTTGATTTGCAGTTTAAAATAGCAGTGATTTCAAAAGACAAGGAATGTTTGTAAGGGTTTGGATTGAAAAAACAGAAGTCAGCAAGGAGGAAGACTAGTCTCTGCCCATTTTTGCTTGCAGATGCATTAAAATACTGGGCTGAAACCAGGTTTTCGATACCTGTAGCAGAAAAGGAAGGTGCAGGGGTTTTAAGCATATTCAATTCTAGCGCAAATCATTAATTGGACATACAGGTGTAGTCTCATTCTTACTAGTCTAAAAATCCATAAAAGGTATGGCAACGCTCGGAGATGAAGAAGCAAAACTCATCTGAACTCTGCGATGCAGTGGTCAAAAACCTAAACCAATATAGGCTTAGCAACCGTAAGTGGCTTTTTCCATCCGCTATGTTGAGACATTAGGTACAGAGAGGAACACTCAACTGTTTAAAAGGTCAGTCCTGGCCAGAAACAGATAGAAAGACTTTTGTATGCTAGGCTTTATAAGTTTTATATATTGATAGTATACCAATCTGCATACAATTGCAAATTTTTTTTCTCAAAAAGTCATTCATTAATCTGACACTCGCTTAAGGCACACAAAACGCACACTTACCTTTTGATTTGTGCTTTTACCATTGATGTGCATGGATCCACACCTAACTAATAATTGAAACAAAATGGCTGCTGCCAGCAAGGAAAACAGGTAGGGCCAATTGTGATGTCATCATCCACGGATGCTGAGGGGTTCCATTGTGACACGCTCAATGTTCGCCTTATTGAAATGTTCATGGAAGCTGCAATATTGTTTCTTCTGGAGGCTGCCATTTTGATTTGCAGTTAAAAATAGCAGTGATTTCAAAAGACAAGGAATGTTGGGAAGGGTTTGGATTGTAAAAACAGAAGTCTGCAATAAGGAAAACTAGTCTCTGCACATTTTTGCTTGCAGCTGCATTGAAATACTGGGTTGAAACCAGGTTTTCGATACCTGTAGCAGAAAAGGAAGGTGCAGGGGTTTTAAGCATATTCAATTCTAGCGCAAATCATTAATTGGACATACAGGTGTAGTCTCATTCTTACTAGTCTAAAAATCCATAAAAGGTATGGCAACGCTCGGAGATGAAGAAGCAAAACTCATCTGAACTCTGCGATGCAGTGGTCAAAAACCTAAACCAATATAGGCTTAGCAATCGTAAGTGGCTTTTTCCATCCGCTATGTTGAGACATTAGGTACAGAGAGGAACACTCAACTGTTTAAAAGGCCGTCCCGTCAGAAACAGATAGAAAGACTTTTGTATGCTAGGCTTTATAAGTTTTATATATTGGATAGTATACCAATCTGCATACAATTGCAAAATTTTTTTTTTCTAAAAAGTATTTCATTAATCTGACACTCGTTTAAGGCACACAAAACCCACACTTACTTTTGATTTGTGCTCTTACCATTGATGTGCATGGATCCACACCTAACTAATAATTGAAACAAAATGGCTGCTGCCAGCAAGGAAAACAGGTAGGGCCAATTGTGATGTCATCATCCACGGATGCTGAGGGGTTCCATTGTGACACGCCAATGTTCCGCCTATTGAAATTTTCATGGAAGCTGCAATATTGTTTCTTCTGGAGGCTGCCATTTTGATTTGCAGTTAAAAATAGCAGTGATTTCAAAAGACAAGGAATGTTGGGAAGGGTTTGGATTTTAAAACAGAAGTCTGCAATAAGGAAAACTAGTCTCTGCACATTTTTGCTTGCAGCTGCATTGAAATACTGGGTTGAAACCAGGTTTTCGATACCTGTAGCAGAAAAGGAAGGTGCAGGGGTGCTAAGGATATTTAATTCTAGCGCAAATCATTAATTGGACATACAGGTGTAGTCTCATTCTTACTAGTCTAAAAATCCATAAAAGGTATGGCAACGCTCGGAGATGAAGAAGCAAAACTCATCTGAACTCTGCGATGCAGTGCTCAAAGAACCTAAACCAATAAAGGCTTAGCACCGTAAGTGGCTTTTTCCATCCGCTATGTTGAGACATTAGGTACAGAGGGGAACACTCAACTGTTTAAAAGGCCGTCCCCTCAGAAACAGATAGAAAGACTTTTGTATGCTAGGCTTTATAAGTTTTATATATTGGATAGTATACCAATCTGCATACAATTGCAAATTTTTTTTCCCCAAAAAAGTCTTTCATTAATCTGACGCCCTCGTTTAAGGCACACAAAACGCACACTTACCTTTGATTTGTGCTCTTACCATTGATGTGCATGGATCCACACCTAACTAATAATTGAAACAAAATGGCTGCTGCCAGCAAGGAAAACAGGTAGGGCCAATTGTGATGTCATCATCCACGGATGCTGAGGGGTTCCATTGTGACACGCCAATGTTCCGCCTATTGAAATTTTCATGGGGGCTGCCATATTGTTTTCTGGAGGCTGCCATTTTGATTTGCAGTTAAAAATGGCAGTGATTTCAAAAGACAAGGAATGTTGGTAAGGGTTTGGATTGTAAAACAGAAGTCTGCAATAAGGAAAACTAGTCTCTGCACATTTTTGCTTGCAGCTGCATTGAAATACTGGGTTGAAACCAGGTTTTCGATACCTGTAGCAGAAAAGGAAGGTGCAGGGGTTTTAAGCATATTCAATTCTAGCGCAAATCATTAATTGGACATACAGGTGTAGTCTCATTCTTACTAGTCTAAAAATCCATTAAAGGTATGGCAACGCTCGGAGATGAAGAAGCAAAACTCATCTGAACTCTGCGATGCAGTGGTCAAAAACCTAAACCAATATAGGCTTAGCAATCGTAAGTGGCTTTTTCCATCCGCTATGTTGAGACATTAGGTACAGAGAGGAACACTCAACTGTTTAAAAGGCCGTCCCACAGAAACAGATAGAAAGACTTTTGTATGCTAGGCTTTATAAGTTTTATATATTGGATAGTATACCAATCTGCATACAATTGCAAATTTTTTTTTTCTCCAAAAAATCATTCATTAATCTGACACCTCGTTTAAGGCACACAAAACGCACACTTACCTTTTGATTTGTGCTCTTACCATTGATGTGCATGGATCCACACCTAACTAATAATTGAAACAAAATGGCTGCTGCCAGCAAGGAAAACAGGTAGGGCCAATTGTGATGTCATCATCCACGGATGCTGAGGGGTTCCATTGTGACACAATCAATGTTCCGTCTATTGAAATTTTCATGGGGGCTGCCATATTGTTTCTTTGGAGGCTGCCATTTTGATTTGCAGTTAAAAATAGCAGTGATTTCAAAAGACAAGGAATGTTGGGAAGGGTTTGGATTGTAAAAACAGAAGTCTGCAATAAGGAAAACTAGTCTCTGCACATTTTTGCTTGCAGCTGCATTGAAATACTGGGTTGAAACCAGGTTTTCGATACCTGTAGCAGAAAAGGAAGGTGCAGGGGTGCTAAGGATATTTAATTCTAGCGCAAATCATTAATTGGACATACAGGTGTAGTCTCATTCTTACTAGTCTAAAAATCCATAAAAGGTATGGCAACGCTTCGGAGATGAAGAAGCAAAACTCATGTGAATCTGCGATGCAGTGGTCAAAAAACCTAAACCAATAAAGGCTTAGCACCGTAAGTGGCTTTTTCCATCCGCTATGTTGAGACATTAGGTACAGAGGGGAACACTCAACTGTTTAAAAGGCCGTCCCGTCAGAAACAGATAGAAAGACTTTTGTATGCTAGGCTTTATAAGTTTTATATATTGGATAGTATACCAATCTGCATACAATTGCAAATTTTTTTTTTCTCAAAAAAGTCTTTCATTAATCTGACACCCTCGTTTAAGGCACACAAAACGCACACTTACCTTTTGATTTGTGCTCTTACCATTGATGTGCATGGATCCACACCTAACTAATAATTGAAACAAAATGGCTGCTGCCAGCAAGGAAAACAGGTAGGGCCAATTGTGATGTCATCATCCACGGATGCTGAGGGGTTCCATTGTGACACGCTCAATGTTACGCCTATTGAAATTTTCATGGAAGCTGCAATATTGTTTTTTTCTGGAGGCTGCCATTTTGATTTGCAGTTAAAAATAGCAGTGATTTCAAAAGACAAGGAATGTTGGGAAGGGTTTGGATTGTAAAAACAGAAGTCTGCAATAAGGAAAACTAGTCTCTGCACATTTTTGCTTGCAGCTGCATTGAAATACTGGGTTGAAACCAGGTTTTCGATACCTGTAGCAGAAAAGGAAGGTGCAGGGGTTTTAAGCATATTCAATTCTAGCGCAAATCATTAATTGGACATACAGGTGTAGTCTCATTCTTACTAGTCTAAAAATCCATAAAAGGTATGGCAACGCTTCGGAGATGAAGAAGCAAAACTCATCTGAACCTGCGATGCAGTGGTCAAAAAACCTAAACCAATAAAGGCTTAGCACCGTAAGTGGCTTTTTCCATCCGCTATGTTGAGACATTAGGTACAGAGAGGAACACTCAACTGTTTAAAAGGCCGTCCCGTCAGAAACAGATAGAAAGACTTTTGTATGCTAGGCTTTATAAGTTTTATATATTGGATAGTATACCAATCTGCATACAATTGCAAATTTTTTTTTTCTCAAAAAAGTCTTTCATTAATCTGACACCCTCGTTTAAGGCACACAAAACGCACACTTACCCTTTTAATTTGTGCTCTTACCATTGATGTGCATGGATCCACACCTAACTAATAATTGAAACAAAATGGCTGCTGCCAGCAAGGAAAACAGGTAGGGCCAATTGTGATGTCATCATCCACGGATGCTGAGGGGTTCCATTGTGACACGCTCAATGTTCCCCCTATTGCAACTTTCATGGAAGCTGCAATATTGTTTCTCTGGAGGCTGCCATTTTGATTTGCAGTTAAAAATAGCAGTGATTTCAAAAGACAAGGAATGTTGGGAAGGGTTTGGATTGTAAAAACAGAAGTCTGCAATAAGGAAAACTAGTCTCTGCACATTTTTGCTTGCAGCTGCATTGAAATACTGGGTTGAAACCAGGTTTTCGATACCTGTAGCAGAAAAGGAAGGTGCAGGGGTTTTAAGCATATTCAATTCTAGCGCAAATCATTAATTGGACATACAGGTGTAGTCTCATTCTTACTAGTCTAAAAATCCATAAAAGGTATGGCAACGCGTCGGAGATGAAGAAGCAAAACTCATCTGAACCTGAGGTGCAGTGGTCAAAAAACCTAAACCAATATAGGCTTAGCACCGTAAGTGGCTTTTTCCATGCGCTATGTTGAGACATTAGGTACAGAGAGGAACACTCAACTGTTTAAAAGGCCGTCCCGTCAGAAACAGATAGAAAGACTTTTGTATGCTAGGCTTTATAAGTTTTATATATTGGATAGTATACCAATCTGCATACAATTGCAAATTTTTTTTTCTCAAAAAAGTCATTCATTAATCTGACACCCTCGTTTAAGGCACACAAAACGCACACTTACCTTTTGATTTGTGCTTTTACCATTGATGTGCATGGATCCACACCTAACTAATAATTGAAACAAAATGGCTGCTGCCAGCAAGGAAAACAGGTAGGGCCAATTGTGATGTCATCATCCACGGATGCTGAGGGGTTCCATTGCGACACGCTCAATGTTCCGCCTATTGAAATTTTCATGGAAGCTGCAATATTGTTTTCTGGAGGCTGCCATTTTGATTTGCAGTTAAAAAAAGCAGTGATTTCAAAAGACAAGGAATGTTGGGAAGGGTTTGGATTGTAAAACAGAAGTCTGCAATAAGGAAAACTAGTCTCTGCACATTTTTGCTTGCAGCTGCATTGAAATACTGGGTTGAAACCAGGTTTTCGATACCTGTAGCAGAAAAGGAAGGTGCAGGGGTGCTAAGGATATTTAATTCTAGCGCAAATCATTAATTGGACATACAGGTGTAGTCTCATTCTTACTAGTCTAAAAATCCATAAAAGGTATGGCAACGCTTCGGAGATGAAGAAGCAAAACTCATCTGAACCTGCGATGCAGTGGTCAAAAAACCTAAACCAATAAAGGCTTAGCACCGTAAGTGGCTTTTTCCATCCGCTATGTTGAGACATTAGGTACAGAGAGGAACACTCAACTGTTTAAAAGGCCGTCCCGCCAGAAACAGATAGAAAGACTTTTGTATGCTAGGCTTTATAAGTTTTATATATTGGATAGTATAGCAATCTGCATAAAATGGCAAAATTTGTTTTTCTCAAAAAGTCTTTCATTAATCTGACACTCGTTTAAGGCACACAAAACGCACACTTACCTTTTGATTTGTGCTCTTACCATTGATGTGCATGGATCCACACCTAACTAATAATTGAAGCAAAATGGCTGCTGCCAGCCAGGAAAACAGGTAGGGCCAATTGTGATGTCATCATCCACGGATGCTGAGGGGTTCCATTGTGACACGCTCAATGTTCCGTCTATTGAAATTTTCATGGAAGCTGCAATATTGTTTCTCTGGAGGCTGCCATTTTGATTTGCAGTTAAAAATAGCAGTGATTTCAAAAGACAAGGAATGTTGGGAAGGGTTTGGATTGTAAAACAGAAGTCTGCAATAAGGAAAACTAGTCTCTGCGCATTTTTGCTTGCAGCTGCATTGAAATACTGGGTTGAAACCAGGTTTTCGATACCTGTAGCAGAAAAGGAAGGTGCAGGGGTTTTAAGCATATTCAATTCTAGCGCAAATCATTAATTGGACATACAGGTGTAGTCTCATTCTTACTAGTCTAAAAATCCATAAAAGGTATGGCAACGCAAGTCGGAGATGAAGAAGCAAAACTCATCTGAACCTGCGATGCAGTGGTCAAAAAACCTAAACCAATATAGGCTTAGCACCGTAAGTGGCTTTTTCCATCCGCTATGTTGAGACATTAGGTACAGAGAGGAACACTCAACTGTTTAAAGGGCCGTCCCGTCAGAAACAGATAGAAAGACTTTTGTATGCTAGGCTTTATAAGTTTTATATATTGGATAGTATACCAATCTGCATACAATTGCAAATTTTTTTTTCTCAAAAAAGTCATTCATTAATCTGACACCCTCGTTTAAGGCACACAAAACGCACACTTACCTTTTGATTTGTGCTCTTACCATTGATGTGCATGGATCCACACCTAACTAATAATTGAAAGAAAAATGGCTGCTGCCAGCGAGGAAAACAGGTAGGGCCAATTGTGATGTCATCATCCACGGATGCTGAGGGGTTCCATTGTGACACGCTCAATGTTCCGTCTATTGAAATTTTCATGGAAGCTGCAATATTGTTTCTCTGGAGGCTGCCATTTTGATTTGCAGTTAAAAATAGCAGTGATTTCAAAAGACAAGGAATGTTGGGAAGGGTTTGGATTGTAAAAACAGAAGTCTGCAATAAGGAAAACTAGTCTCTGCACATTTTTGCTTGCAGCTGCATTGAAATACTGGGTTGAAACCAGGTTTTCGATACCTGTAGCAGAAAAGGAAGGTGCAGGGGTGCTAAGGATATTTAATTCTAGCGCAAATCATTAATTGGACATACAGGTGTAGTCTCATTCTTACTAGTCTAAAAATCCATAAAAGGTATGGCAACGCTTCGGAGATGAAGAAGCAAAACTCATCTGAACCTGCGATGCAGTGGTCAAAAACCTAAACCAATAAAGGCTTAGCACGGTAAGTGGCTTTTTCCATCCGTTATGTTGAGACATTAGGTACAGAGGGGAACACTCAACTGTTTAAAAGGCCGTCCCGTCAGAAACAGATAGAAAGACTTTTGTATGCTAGGCTTTATAAGTTTTATATATTGGATAGTATACCAATCTGCATACAATTGCAAATTATTTTTTTCTCAAAAAAGTCTTTCATTAATCTGACACCCTCGTTTAAGGCACACAAAACGCACACTTACCTTTTGATTTGTGCTCTTACCATTGATGTGCATGGATCCACACCTAACTAATAATTGAAACAAAATGGCTGCTGCCAGCAAGGAAAACAGGTAGGGCCAATTGTGATGTCATCATCCACGGATGCTGAGGGGTTCCATTGTGACACGCTCAATGTTCCGTCTATTGAAATTTTCATGGAAGCTGCAATATTGTTTCTTCTGGAGGCTGCCATTTTGATTTGCAGTTAAAAATAGCAGTGATTTCAAAAGACAAGGAATGTTGGGAAGGGTTTGGATTGTAAAAACAGAAGTCTGCAATAAGGAAAACTAGTCTCTGCACATTTTTGCTTGCAGCTGCATTGAAATACTGGGTTGAAACCAGGTTTTCGATACCTGTAGCAGAAAAGGAAGGTGCAGGGGTTTTAAGCATATTCAATTCTAGCGCAAATCATTAATTGGACATACAGGTGTAGTCTCATTCTTACTAGTCTAAAAATCCATAAAAGGTATGGCAACGCTTCGGAGATGAAGAAGCAAAACTCATCTGAACCTGCGATGCAGTGGTCAAAAAACCTAAACCAATATAGGCTTAGCACCGTAAGTGGCTTTTTCCATCCGCTATGTTGAGACATTAGGTACAGAGAGGAACACTCAACTGTTTAAAAGGCCGTCCTGTCAGAAACAGATAGAAAGACTTTTGTATGCTAGGCTTTATAAGTTTTATATATTGGATAGTATACCAATCTGCATACAATTGCAAATTTTTTTTTCTCAAAAAAGTCATTCATTAATCTGACACCCTCGTTTAAGGCACACAAAACGCACACTTACCTTTTGATTTGTGCTCTAACATTGATGTGCATGGATCCACACCTAACTAATAATTGAAACAAAATGGCTGCTGCCAGCAAGGAAAACAGGTAGGGCCAATTGTGATGTCATCATCCACGGATGCTGAGGGGTTCCATTGTGACACGCCAATGTTCCGCCTATTGAAATTTTCATGGAAGCTGCAATATTGTTTCTCTGGAGGCTGCCATTTTGATTTGCAGTTAAAAATAGCAGTGATTTCAAAAGACAAGGAATGTTGGGAAGGGTTTGGATTGTAAAAACAGAAGTCTGCAATAAGGAAAACTAGTCTCTGCACATTTTTGCTTGCAGCTGCATTGAAATACTGGGTTGAAACCAGGTTTTCGATACCTGTAGCAGAAAAGGAAGGTGCAGGGGTGCTAAGGATATTTAATTCTAGCGCAAATCATTAATTGGACATACAGGTGTAGTCTCATTCTTACTAGTCTAAAAATCCATAAAAGGTATGGCAACGCTTCGGAGATGAAGAAGCAAAACTCATCTGAACCTGCGATGCAGTGGTCAAAAAACCTAAACCAATAAAGGCTTAGCACCGTAAGTGGCTTTTTCCATCCGCTATGTTGAGACATTAGGTACAGAGGGGAACACTCAACTGTTTAAAAGGCCGTCCCGTCAGAAACAGATAGAAAGACTTTTGTATGCTAGGCTTTATAAGTTTTATATATTGGATAGTATACCAATCTGCATACAATTGCAAATTTTTTTTTCTCAAAAAAGTCTTTCATTAATCTGACACCTCGTTTAAGGCACACAAAACGCACACTTACCTTTTGATTTGTGCTCTTACCATTGATGTGCATGGATCCACACCTAACTAATAATTGAAGCAAAATGGCTGCTGCCAGCCAAGAAAACAGGTAGGGCCAATTGTGATGTCATCATCCACGGATGCTGAGGGGTTCCATTGTGACACGCTCAATGTTCCGTCTATTGAAATTTTCATGGAAGCTGCAATATTGTTTCTCTGGAGGCTGCCATTTTGATTTGCAGTTAAAAATAGCAGTGATTTCAAAAGACAAGGAATGTTGGGAAGGGTTTGGATTGTAAAAACAGAAGTCTGCAATAAGGAAAACTAGTCTCTGCGCATTTTTGCTTGCAGCTGAATTGAAATACTGGGTTGAAACCAGGTTTTCGATACCTGTAGCAGAAAAGGAAGGTGCAGGGGTTTTAAGCATATTCAATTCTAGCGCAAATCATTAATTGGACATACAGGTGTAGTCTCATTCTTACTAGTCTAAAAATCCATAAAAGGTATGGCAACGCTTCGGAGATGAAGAAGCAAAACTCATCTGAACCTGCGATGCAGTGGTCAAAAACCCTAAACCAATATAGGCTTAGCACCGTAAGTGGCTTTTTCCATCCGCTATGTTGAGACATTAGGTACAGAGAGGAACACTCAACTGTTTAAAAGGCCGTCCCGTCAGAAACAGATAGAAAGACTTTTGTATGCTAGGCTTTATAAGTTTTATATATTGGATAGTATACCAATCTGCATACAATTGCAAATTTTTTTTTCTCAAAAAAGTCATTCATTAATCTGACACCCTCGTTTAAGGCACACAAAACGCACACTTACCTTTTGATTTGTGCTCTTACCATTGATGTGCATGGATCCACACCTAACTAATAATTGAAACAAAATGGCTGCTGCCAGCAAGGAAAACAGGTAGGGCCATTGTGATGTCATCATCCATGTCTGCTGAAGGGTTCCATTGTGACACGCTATGTGTTCCATCTGTTGAAATTTTCATGTGGGCTGCCATATTGAATTTCTTGAAGCTGCCATTTTGAATTGCAGTTAAAAATAGCAGTGATTTCAAAAGACAAGGAATGTTGGGAAGGGTTTGGATTGTAAAAACAGAAGTCTGCAATAAGGAAAACTAGTCTCTGCACATTTTTGCTTGCAGCTGCATTGAAATACTGGGTTGAAACCAGGTTTTCGATACCTGTAGCAGAAAAGGAAGGTGCAGGGGTGCTAAGGATATTTAATTCTAGCGCAAATCATTAATTGGACATACAGGTGTAGTCTCATTCTTACTAGTCTAAAAATCCATAAAAGGTATGGCAACGCTTCGGAGATGAAGAAGCAAAACTCATCTGAACCTGCGATGCAGTGGTCAAAAACCTAAACCAATAAAGGCTTAGCACCGTAAGTGGCTTTTTCCATCCGCTATGTTGAGACATTAGGTACAGAGGGGAACACTCAACTGTTTAAAAGGCCGTCCCGTCAGAAACAGATAGAAAGACTTTTGTATGCTAGGCTTTATAAGTTTTATATATTGGATAGTATACCAATCTGCATACAATTGCAAATTTTTTTTTTCAAAAAGTCTTTCATTAATCTGACACCATCGTTTAAGGCACACAAAACGCACACTTACCTTTTGATTTGTGCTCTTACCATTGATGTGCATGGATCCACACCTAACTAATAATTGAAGCAAAATGGCTGCTGCCAGCCAAGAAAACAGGTAGGGCCAATTGTGATGTCATCATCCACGGATGCTGAGGGGTTCCATTGTGACACGCCCAATGTTCCGTCTATTGAAATTTTCATGGAAGCTGCAATATTGTTTCTCTGGAGGCTGCCATTTTGATTTGCAGTTAAAAATAGCAGTGATTTCAAAAGACAAGGAATGTTGGGAAGGGTTTGGATTTTAAAACAGAAGTCTGCAATAAGGAAAACTAGTCTCTGCACATTTTTGCTTGCAGCTGCATTGAAATACTGGGTTGAAACCAGGTTTTCGATACCTGTAGCAGAAAAGGAAGGTGCAGGGGTTTTAAGCATATTCAATTCTAGCGCAAATCATTAATTGGACATACAGGTGTAGTCTCATTCTTACTAGTCTAAAAATCCATAAAAGGTATGGCAACGCTTCGGAGATGAAGAAGCAAAACTCATCTGAACCTGCGATGCAGTGGTCAAAAAACCTAAACCAATATAGGCTTAGCACCGTAAGTGGCTTTTTCCATGCGCTATGTTGAGACATTAGGTACAGAGAGGAACACTCAACTGTTTAAAAGGCCGTCCCGTCAGAAACAGATAGAAAGACTTTTGTATGCTAGGCTTTATAAGTTTTATATATTGGATAGTATACCAATCTGCATACAATTGCAAATTTTTTTTTCTCAAAAAAGTCATTCATTAATCTGACACCCTCGTTTAAGGCACACAAAACGCACACTTACCTTTTGATTTGTGCTCTTACCATTGATGTGCATGGATCCACACCTAACTAATAATTGAAACAAAATGGCTGCTGCCAGCAAGGAAAACAGGTAGGGCCAATTGTGATGCCATCATCCACGGATGCTGAGGGGTTCCATTGTGACACGCCAATGTTCCGCCTATTGAAATTTTCATGGAAGCTGCAATATTGTTTCTTCTGGAGGCTGCCATTTTGATTTGCAGTTAAAAATAGCAGTGATTTCAAAAGACAAGGAATGTTGGGAAGGGTTTGGATTGTAAAAACAGAAGTCTGCAATAAGGAAAACTAGTCTCTGCACATTTTTGCTTGCAGCTGCATTGAAATACTGGGTTGAAACCAGGTTTTCGATACCTGTAGCAGAAAAGGAAGGTGCAGGGGTGCTAAGGATATTTAATTCTAGCGCAAATCATTAATTGGACATACAGGTGTAGTCTCATTCTTACTAGTCTAAAAATCCATAAAAGGTATGGCAACGCTCGGAGATGAAGAAGCAAAACTCATCTGAACTCTGCGATGCAGTGGTCAAAAACCTAAACCAATAAAGGCTTAGCAATCGTAAGTGGCTTTTTCCATCCGCTATGTTGAGACATTAGGTACAGAGGGGAACACTCAACTGTTTAAAAGGTCAGTCCCGCCAGAAACAGATAGAAAGACTTTTGTATGCTAGGCTATATAAGTTTTATATATTGGATAGTATACCAATCTGCATACAATTGCAAATTTTTTTTCTCAAAAAAGTCTTTCATTAATCTGACACCCTCGTTTAAGGCACACAAAACGCACACTTACCTTTTGATTTGTGCTCTTACCATTGATGTGCATGGATCCACACCTAACTAATAATTGAAACAAAATGGCTGCTGCCAGCCAAGAAAACAGGTAGGGCCAATTGTGATGTCATCATCCACGGATGCTGAGGGGTTCCATTGTGACACGCTCAATGTTCCGTCTATTGAAATTTTCATGGAAGCTGCAATATTGTTTCTCTGGAGGCTGCCATTTTTATTTGCAGTTAAAAATAGCAGTGATTTCAAAAGACAAGGAATGTTGGGAAGGGTTTGGATTGTAAAAACAGAAGTCTGCAATAAGGAAAACTAGTCTTTGCACATTTTTGCTTGCAGCTGCATTGAAATACTGGGTTGAAACCAGGTTTTCGATACCTGTAGCAGAAAAGGAAGGTGCAGGGGTTTTAAGCATATTCAATTCTAGCGCAAATCATTAATTGGACATACAGGTGTAGTCTCATTCTTACTAGTCTAAAAATCCATAAAAGGTATGGCAACGCTCGGAGATGAAGAAGCAAAACTCATCTGAACTCTGCGATGCAGTGGTCAAAAACCTAAACCAATATAGGCTTAGCAATCGTAAGTGGCTTTTTCCATCCGCTATGTTGAGACATTAGGTACAGAGAGGAACACTAACTGTTTAAAAGGCCGCCCCGACAGAAACAGATAGAAAGACTTTTGTATGCTAGGCTTTATAAGTTTTATATATTGGATAGTATACCAATCTGCATACAATTGCAAATTTTTTTTTTCTCAAAAAAGTCTTTCATTAATCTGACACCCTCGTTTAAGGCACACAAAACGCACACTTACCTTTTGATTTGTGCTCTTACCATTGATGTGCATGGATCCACACCTAACTAATAATTGAAACAAAATGGCTGCTGCCAGCAAGGAAAACAGGTAGGGCCAATTGTGATGTCATCATCCACGGATGCTGAGGGGTTCCATTGTGACACGCTCAATGTTCCGCCTATTGAAATTTTCATGGAAGCTGCAATATTGTTTCTCTGGAGGCTGCCATTTTGATTTGCAGTTAAAAATAGCAGTGATTTCAAAAGACAAGGAATGTTGGGAAGGGTTTGGATTTTAAAACAGAAGTCTGCAATAAGGAAAACTAGTCTCTGCACATTTTTGCTTGCAGCTGCATTGAAATACTGGGTTGAAACCAGGTTTTCGATACCTGTAGCAGAAAAGGAAGGTGCAGGGGTGCTAAGGATATTTAATTCTAGCGCAAATCATTAATTGGACATACAGGTGTAGTCTCATTCTTACTAGTCTAAAAATCCATAAAAGGTATGGCAACGCTTCGAAAATGAAGAAGCAAAACTCATCTGAACCTGCGATGCAGTGGTCAAAAAACCTAAACCAATATAGGCTTAGCACCGTAAGTGGCTTTTTCCATCCGCTATGTTGAGACATTAGGTACAGAGGGGAACACTCAACTGTTTAAAAGGCCGTCCCGTCAGAAACAGATAGAAAGACTTTTGTATGCTAGGCTTTATAAGTTTTATATATTGGATAGTATACCAATCTGCATACAATTGCAAATTTTTTTTTTCTCAAAAAGTATTTCATTAATCTGACACCCTCGGTTAAGGCACACAAAACGCACACTTACCTTTTGATTTGTGCTCTTACCGTTGATGTGCATGGATCCACACCTAACTAATAATTGAAGCAAAATGGCTGCTGCCAGCAAGGAAAACAGGTAGGGCCAATTGTGATGTCATCATCCATGGATGCTGAGGGGTTCCATTGTGACACGCTCAATGTTCTGTCTATTGAAATTTTCATGGGGGCTGCCATATTGTTTTTCTGGAGGCTGCCATTTTGATTTGCAGTTAAAAATAGCAGTGATTTCAAAAGACAAGGAATGTTGGGAAGGGTTTGGATTGTAAAAACAGAAGTCTGCAATAAGTAAAACTAGTCTCTGCACATTTTTGCTTGCAGCTGCAATGAAATACTGGGTTGAAACCAGGTTTTCGATACCTGTAGCAGAAAAGGAAGGTGCAGGGGTTTTAAGCATATTCAATTCTAGCGCAAATCATTAATTGGACATACAGGTGTAGTCTCATTCTTACTAGTCTAAAAATCCATAAAAGGTATGGCAACGCTCGGAGATGAAGAAGCAAAACTCATCTGAACTCGCGATGCAGTGGTCAAAAACCTAAACCAATATAGGCTTAGCAATCGTAAGTGGCTTTTTCCATCCGCTATGTTGAGACATTAGGTACATAGAGGAACACTCAACTGTTTAAAAGGGCTTCACGACAGAAACAGAGAGAAAGACTTTTGTATGCTAGGCTTTATAAGTTTTATATATTGATAGTATACCAATCTGCATACAATTGCAAATTTTTTTTTCTCAAAAAAGTCATTCATTAATCTGACAACCTCGTTTAAGGCACACAAAACGCACACTTACCTTTTGATTTGTGCTCTTACCATTGATGTGCATGGATCCACACCTAACTAATAATTGAAACAAAATGGCTGCTGCCAGCAAGGAAAACAGGTAGGGCCAATTGTGATGTCATCATCCACGGATGCTGAGGGGTTCCATTGTGACACGCCCAATGTTCCGTCTATTGAAATTTTCATGGAAGCTGCAATATTGTTTCTCTGGAGGCTGCCATTTTGATTTGCAGTTAAAAATAGCAGTGATTTCAAAAGACAAGGAATGTTGGGAAGGGTTTGGATTGTAAAAAAAGAAGTCTGCAATAAGGAAAACTAGTCTCTGCACATTTTTGCTTGCAGCTGCATTGAAATACTGGGTTGAAACCAGGTGTTCGATACCTGTAGCAGAAAAGGAAGGTGCAGGGGTGCTAAGCATATTTAATTTAGCGCAAATCATTAATTGGACATACAGGTGTAGTCTCATTCTTACTAGTCTAAAAATCCATAAAAGGTATGGCAACGCTTCGAGATGAAGAAGCAAAACTCATCTGAACTCTGCGATGCAGTGGTCAAAAACCTAAACCAATAAAGGCTTAGCACCGTAAGTGGCTTTTTCCATGCGCTATGTTGAGACATTAGGTACAGAGGGGAACACTCAACTGTTTAAAAGGCCGTCCCCACAGAAACAGATAGAAAGACTTTGTATGCTAGGCTTTATAAGTTTTATATATTGGATAGTATACCAATCTGCATACAATTGCAAATTTTTTTTTCTCAAAAAGTCTTTCATTAATCTGACACTCGTTTAAGGCACACAAAACGCACACTTACCTTTTTGATTTGTGCTCTACCATTGATGTGCATGGATCCACACCTAACTAATAATTGAAACAAAATGGCTGCTGCCAGCCAGGAAAACAGGTAGGGCTAATTGTGATGTCATCATCCACGGATGCTGAGGGGTTCCATTGTGACACGCTCAATGTTCCGCCTATTAAAATTTTCATGGAAGCTGCAATATTGTTTTCTTCTGGAGGCTGCCATTTTGATTTGCAGTTAAAAATAGCAGTGATTTCAAAAGACAAGGAATGTTGGGAAGGGTTTGGATTGTAAAAACAGAAGTCTGCAATAAGGAAAACTAGTCTCTGCACATTTTTGCTTGCAGCTGAATTGAAATACTGGGTTGAAACCAGGTTTTCGATACCTGTAGCAGAAAAGGAAGGTGCAGGGGTTTTAAGCATATTCAATTCTAGCGCAAATCATTAATTGGACATACAGGTGTAGTCTCATTCTTACTAGTCTAAAAATCCATAAAAGGTATGGCAAGGCTCGAGATGAAGAAGCAAAACTCATCTGAACCTGCGATGCAGTGGTCAAAAAACCTAAACCAATATAGGCTTAGCACCGTAAGTGGCTTTTTCCATCCCCCATGTTGAGACATTAGGTACAGAGAGGAACACTCAACTGTTTAACAGGCCGCCCCCCCACAAACAGATAGAAAGACTTTTGTATGCTAGGCTTTATAAGTTTTATATATTGCATAGTATACCAATCTGCATACAATTGCAAATTTTTTTTTTCTCAAAAAAGTCATTCATTAATCTGACACTCGCTTAAGGCAACACAAAACGCACACTTACCTTTTGGTGTGTGTTCGTACCATTGATGTGCATGGATCCACACCTAACTAATAATTGAAACAAAGTGGGTGCTGCCAGCAAGGAAAACAGGTAGGGCCAATTGTGATGTCATCATCCACGGATGCTGAGGGGTTCCATTGTGACACGCCAATGTTCCGCCTATTGAAATTTTCATGGAAGCTGCAATATTGTTTCTTCTGGAGGCTGCCATTTTGATTTGCAGTTAAAAATAGCAGTGATTTCAAAAGAGAAGGAATGTTGGGAAGGGTTTAGATTGTAAAAACAGAAGTCTGCAATAAGGAAAACTAGTCTCTGCACATTTTTGCTTGCAGCTACATTGAAATACTGGGTTGAAACCAGGTTTTCGATACCTGTAGCAGAAAAGGAAGGTGCAGGGGTTTTAAGCATATTCAATTCTAGCGCAAATCATTAATTGGACATACAGGTGTAGTCTCATTCTTACTAGTCTAAAAATCCATAAAAGGTATGGCAACGCTCGGAGATGAAGAAGCAAAACTCATCTGAACCTGCGATGCAGTGGTCAAAAACCTAAACCAATATAGGCTTAGCAATCGTAAGTGGCTTTTTCCATCCGCTATGTTGAGACATTAGGTACAGAGAGGAACACTAACTGTTTAAAAGGTCAGCCCCGCCAGAAACAGATAGAAAGACTTTTGTATGCTAGGCTTTATAAGTTTTATATATTGGATAGTATACCAATCTGCATACAATTGCAAATTTTTTTTTTTTCTCAAAAAAGTCATTCATTAATCTGACACTCGTTTAAGGCACACAAAACGCACACTTACCTTTTGATTTGTGCTCTTACCATTGATGTGCATGGATCCACACCTAACTAATAATTGAAGCAAAATGGCTGCTGCCAGCCAAGAAAACAGGTAGGGCCAATTGTGATGTCATCATCCATGGATGCTGAGGGGTTCCATTGTGACATGCTCAATGTTCCGTCTATTGAAATTTTCATAGGGGCTGCAAAATTGTTTTTCTGGAGGCTGCCATTTTGATTTGCAGTTAAAAATAGCAGTGATTTCAAAAGACAAGGAATGTTGGGAAGGGTTTGGATTGTAAAAACAGAAGTCTGCAATAAGGAAAACTAGTCTCTGCACATTTTTGCTTGCAGCTGCATTGAAATACTGGGTTGAAACCAGGTTTTCGATACCTGTAGCAGAAAAGGAAGGTGCAGGGGTTTTAAGCATATTCAATTCTAGCGCAAATCATTAATTGGACATACAGGTGTAGTCTCATTCTTACTAGTCTAAAAATCCATAAAAGGTATGGCAACGCTTCGAAGATGAAGAAGCAAAAGTCATCTGAACATGCGATGCAGTGGTCAAAAAACCTAAACCAATATAGGCTTAGCAATCGTGAAGTGGGTTTTTCCATCCGCTATGTTGAGACATTAGGTACAGAGGGGAACACTCAACTGTTTAAAAGGCCGTCCCGTCAGAAACAGATAGAAAGACTTTTGTATGCTAGGCTTTATAAGTTTTATATATTGGATAGTATACCAATCTGCATACAATTGCAAATTATTTTTTTCTCAAAAAAGTCATTCATTAATCTGACACCCTCGTTTAAGGCACACAAAACGCACACTTACCTTTTGATTTGTGCTCTTACCATTGATGTGCATGGATCCACACCTAACTAATAATTGAAGCAAAATGGCTGCTGCCAGCCAGGAAAACAGGTAGGGCCAATTGTGATGTCATCATCCACGGATGCTGAGGGGTTCCATTGTGACACACTCAATGTTCCGTCTATTGAAATTTTCATGGAAGCTGCAATATTGTTTCCCTGGAGGCTGCCATTTTGATTTGCAGTTAAAAATAGCAGTGATTTCAAAAGACAAGGAATGTTGGGAAGGGTTTGGATTGTAAAAACAGAAGTCTGCAATAAGGAAAACTAGTCTCTGCGCATTTTTGCTTGCAGCTGAATTGAAATACTGGGTTGAAACCAGGTTTTCGATACCTGTAGCAGAAAAGGAAGGTGCAGGGGTTTTAAGCATATTCAATTCTAGCGCAAATCATTAATTGGACATACAGGTGTAGTCTCATTCTTACTAGTCTAAAAATCCATAAAAGGTATGGCAACGCTTCGGAGATGAAGAAGCAAAACTCATCTGAACCTGCGATGCAGTGGTCAAAAAACCTAAACCAATATAGGCTTAGCAAAGTAAGTGGCTTTTTCCATCCGCTATGTTGAGACATTAGGTACAGAGAGGAACACTAACTGTTTAAAAGGTCAGTCCTGGCCAGAAACAGATAGAAAGACTTTTTGTATGCTAGGCTTTATAAGTTTTATATATTGGATAGTATACCAATCTGCATACAATTGCAATTTTTTTTTCTCAAAAAAATCTTTCATTAATCTGACACCTCGCTTAAGGCACACAAAACGCACACTTACCTTTTGATTTGTGCTCTTACCATTGATGTGCATGGATCCACACCTAACTAATAATTGAAACAAAATGGCTGCTGCCAGCAAGGAAAACAGGTAGGGCCAATTGTGATGTCATCATCCACGGATGCTGAGGGGTTCCATTGTGACACGCCAATGTTCGTCTATTGAAATTTTCATGAAAGCTGCAATATTGTTTCTCTGGAGGCTGCCATTTTGATTTGCAGTTAAAAATAGCAGTGATTTCAAAAGACAAGGAATGTTGGGAAGGGTTTGGATTGTAAAAACAGAAGTCTGCAATAAGGAAAACTAGTCTCTGCGCATTTTTGCTTGCAGCTGCATTGAAATACTGGGTTGAAACCAGGTTTTCGATACCTGTAGCAGAAAAGGAAGGTGCAGGGGTGCTAAGGATATTCAATTCTAGCGCAAATCATTAATTGGACATACAGGTGTAGTCTCATTCTTACTAGTCTAAAAATCCATAAAAGGTATGGCAACGCTTCGGAGATGAAGAAGCAAAACTCATCTGAACCTGCGATGCAGTGGTCAAAAAACCTAAACCAATAAAGGCTTAGCACCGTAAGTGGCTTTTTCCATCCGCTATGTTGAGACATTAGGTACAGAGGGGAACACTCAACTGTTTAAAAGGCCGTCCCGTCAGAAACAGATAGAAAGACTTTTGTATGCTAGGCTTTATAAGTTTTATATATTGGATAGTATACCAATCTGCATACAATTGCAAATTTTTTTTCTCAAAAAGTCTTTCATTAATCTGACACCCTCGCTTAAGGCACACAAAACGCACACTTACCTTTTGATTTGTGTCTTACCATTGATGTGCATGGATCCACACCTAACTAATAATTGAATCCAAATGGCTGCTGCCAGCCAGGAAAACAGGTAGGGCCAATTGTGATGTCATCATCCACGGATGCTGAGGGCTTCCATTGTGACACGCTCAATGTTCCGTCTATTGAAATTTTCATGGAAGCTGCAATATTGTTTCTCTGGAGGCTGCCATTTTGATTTGCAGTTAAAAATAGCAGTGATTTCAAAAGACAAGGAATGTTGGGAAGGGTTTGGATTGTAAAAACAGAAGTCTGCAATAAGGAAAACTAGTCTCTGCACATTTTTGCTTGCAGCTGCATTGAAATACTGGGTTGAAACCAGGTTTTCGATACCTGTAGCAGAAAAGGAAGGTGCAGGGTTTTAAGCATATTCAATTCTAGCACAAATCATTGATATGACATACAGGTGTAGTTTCATTCTCACTAGTCTAGAAATCCATTCAAGGTATGGCAACGCTTCGGAGATGAAGAGGCTAAACTGATCTGAACCTGCATTGCAGAGTTAAAAACAAACGAAACTAAAAAGCGCTTAGCACTGTCGGTGGCCGCTTCTATCCGCCATGTTTAGACATTAGGTACAGAGGGAAACTCTCAACCGTTTAAAAAGCCATCCTGTCAGAAACAGATAGAAAGACTTTTGTACGCTAGGCTTTATAATATATGTTGGATAGTATACCAATCTGCACAAAATTGCAATATTTTTTTTCTCAAAAAAGTCTTTCTTCAATCTGACACCCTCGGTTGAGGCACACAAAACACACCCTTACCTTTTTATTTGTGCTCTTACCGTTGATGTGCATGGATCCACACCTAACTAATAATTGAAGCAAAATGGCTGCTGCCAGCAAGGAAAACAGGTAGGGCCAATTGTGATGTCATCATCCATGTCTGCTGAAGGGTTCCATTGTGACACGCTAAGTGTTCCATCTGTTGAAATTTTCATGGGGGCTGCCATATTGTTTTTCTGGAGGCTGCCATTTTGATTTGCAGTTAAAATAGCAGTGATTTCAAAAGACAAGGAATGTTGGGAAGGGATTGGATTGTAAAAACAGAAGTCTGCAATAAGGAAAACTAGTCTCTGCGCATTTTTGCTTGCAGCTGCATTGAAATACTGGGTTGAAACCAGGTTTTCGATACCTGTAGCAGAAAAGAAAGGTGCGGGGGGGTTAAGCATATTCAATTCTAGCGCAAATCATTAATTGGACATACAGGTGTAGTCTCATTCTTACTAGTCTAAAAATCCATAAAAGGTATGGCAACGCTCGGAGATGAAGAAGCAAAACTCATCTGAACCTGCGATGCAGTGGTCAAAAAACCTAAACCAATATAGGCTTAGCAACCGTAAGTGGCTTTTTCCATCCGCTATGTTGAGACATTAGGTACAGAGAGGAACACTCAACTGTTTAAAAGGTCAGTCTCACAGAAACAGATAGAAAGACTTTTGTATGCTAGGCTTTATAAGTTTTATATATTGATAGTATACCAATCTGCATACAATTGCAAATTTTTTTTTTCTCAAAAAGTCATTCATTAATCTGACACTCCTCGTTTAAGGCACACAAAACGCATACTTACCTATTGATTTGTGCTCTTACCGTTGATGTGCATGGATCCACACCTGACTGAAAAATGAAGCATCATGGCTGCTGCCTAGGAGGAAAACAGTAATGGCCCATTGTGATGTCATCATCCATGGATGCTGAGGGGTTCCATTGTGACACGCTCAATGTTCCGTCTATTGAAATTTTCATGGAAGCTGCAATATTGTTTCTCTGGAGGCTGCCATTTTGATTTGCAGTTAAAAATAGCAGTGATTTCAAAAGACAAGGAATGTTGGGAAGGGTTTGGATTGTAAAACAGAAGTCTGCAATAAGGAAAACTAGTCTCTGCACATTTTTGCTTGCAGCTGCATTAAAATACTGGGTTGAAACCAGGTTTTCGATACCTGTAGCAGAAAAGGAAGGTGCAGGGGTTTTAAGCATATTCAATTTAGCGCAAATCATTAATTGGACATACAGGTGTAGTCTCATTCTTACTAGTCTAAAAATCCATAAAAGGTATGGCAACGCTCGGAGATGAAGAAGCAAAACTCATCTGAACTCCGCGATGCAGTGGTCAAAAAACCTAAACCAATAAAGGCTTAGCACCGTAAGTGGCTTTTTCCATGCGCTATGTTGAGAGACATTAGGTACAGAGGAGGAACACTCAACTGTTTAAAAAGGCCGTCCCACAGAAACAGATAGAAAGACTTTTGTATGCTAGGCTTTATAAGTTTTATATATTGATAGTATACCAATCTGGGTATACAATTGCAAATTTTTTTCTCAAAAGTCTTTCATTAATCTGACACCCTACGTTTAAGGCAATATGCACAAAACACACTTACCTTTTTGATTTGTGCTCTACCATTGATGTGCATGGATCCACACCTAACTAATAATTGAAGGTCAAAAATGGCTGCTGCCAGCAAGGGAAACAGGTAGGGCTAATTGTGATGTCATCATCCACGGATGCTGAGGGGTTCCATTAGACACGCCAATGTTCCGCCTATTGAAATTTTCTATGGAAGCTGCAATATTAGTTTCTCTGGAGGCTGCCATTTTGATTTGCAGTTAAAAAATAGCAGTGATTTTCAAAAGACAAGGAATGTTGGGAAGGGTTTGGATTGTAAAACAGAAGTCTGCAATAAGGAAAACTAGTCTCTGCACATTTTTGCTTGCAGCTGCATTGAAATACTGGGTTGAAACCAGGTTTTATACCTGTAGCAGAAAAAAAGGCGAAGGTGCAGGGGTTTTTAAGCATATTCAATTCTAGCAAGCAAATCATTAATTGGACATACAGGTGTAGTCTCATTCTTACTAGTCTAAAAATCCATAAAAGGTATGGCAACGCTCGGAGATGAAGAAGCAAAACTCATCTGAACTCTGCGATGCAGTGGTCAAAAACCTAAACCAATATAGGCAGCTTAGCACCGTAAGTGGCTTTTTCCATCCGCTTATGTTGAGACATTAGGTACAGAGAGGAACACTCAACTGTTTAAAAGGCCGCCCCGCAGAAACAGATAGAAAGACTTTGTATGCTAGGCTTTATAAGTTTTTATATATTGGATAGTATACCAATCTGCATACAATTGCAAATTTTTTTTTTCTCAAAAAGTCATTCATTAATCTGACACTTGCTTAAGGCACACACAAAAACGCACACTTACCTTTTGATTTGTGCTCTTACCATTGATGTGCATGATCCACACCCCTAACTAATAATTGAAAACAAAATGGCTGCTGCCAGCAAGGAAAACAGGTAGGGCCACTGTGATGTCATCATCCACGGATGCTGAGGGTTCCATTGTGACACGCCAATGTCTGGGCCTCATTGAAATTTCTCATGGAAGCTGCAATATTGTTTCTGGAGGCTGCCATTTTGATTTGCAAAGTTAAAAATAGCAGTGATTTCAAAAGACAAGGAATGTTGGGAAGGGTTTGGTTGTAAAAACAGAAGTCTGCAATAAGGAAAACTAGTCTCTTGCACATTTTGCTTGCAGCTGCATTGAAATACTGGGTTGAAACCAGGTTTTCGATACCTGTAGCAGAAAAGGAAGGTGCAGGGGGTGCTAAGGATATTTAATTCTAGCAAATCATTAATTGGACATACAGGTGTAGTCTCATTCTTACTAGTCTAAAAATCCATAAAAGGTATGGCAACGCTCTCGGAGATGAAGAAGCAAAACTCATCTGAACTCACTGATGCAGTAGGTCAAAACCTAAACCAATATAGGCTTAGCAATCGTAAGTGGCTTTTTCCATCCGTTATGTTGAGACATTAGGTACAGAGGGGAACACTCAACTGTTTAAAAGGCTGTCCCGTCAGAAACAGATAGAAAGACTTTTGTATGCTAGGCTTTATAAGTTTTATATATTGGATAGTATACCAATCTGCATACAATTGCAAATTATTTTTTCTCAAAAAAGTATTTCATTAATCTGACCCTCCGTTTAAGGCACACAAAACGCACACTTACCTTTTGATTTGTGCTCTTACCATTGATGTGCATGGATCCACACCTAACTAATAATTGAAGCAAAATGGCTGCTGCCAGCCAGGAAAACAGGTAGGGCCAATTGTGATGTCATCATCCACGGATGCTGAGGGGTTCCATTGTGACACACTCAATGTTCCGTCTATTGAAATTTTCATGGAAGCTGCAATATTGTTTCCCTGGAGGCTGCCATTTTGATTTGCAGTTAAAAATAGCAGTGATTTCAAAAGACAAGGAATGTTGGGAAGGGTTTGGATTGTAAAAACAGAAGTCTGCAATAAGGAAAACTAGTCTCTGCACATTTTTGCTTGCAGCTGCATTGAAATACTGGGCTTGAAACCAGGTTTTCGATACCTGTAGCAGAAAAGGAAGGTGCAGGGGTTTTAAGCATATTCAATTTAGCGCAAATCATTAATTGGACATACAGGTGTAGTCTCATTCTTACTAGTCTAAAAATCCATAAAAGGTATGGCAACGCTGAGATGAAGAAGCAAAACTCATCTGAACTCAAGGATGCAGTGGTCAAAAACCTAAACCAATATAGGCTTAGCAATCGTAAGTGGCTTTTTTCCATCCGCTTATGTTGAGACATTAGGTACAGAGAGGGAACACTCAACTTGTTTAAAAGGTCAGCGTCCTGGCCAGAAACAGAGATAGAAAGACTTTTGTATGCTAGGCTTTATAGTAAGTTTTATATATTGATAGTATACCAATCTGCATACAATTGCAAATTATTTTTTTCTCAAAAAGTCATTCATTAATCTGACACCGCTTAAGGCACACAAAACGCACACTTACCTTTGATTTGTGTTTTACCATTGATGTGGCATGGATCCACACCTAACTAATAATTGAAACAAAATACAAGCTGCTGCCAGCAAGGAAAACAGGTAGGGCTAATTATGATGTCATCATCCACGGATGCTGAGGGGTTCCATTGTAGACACGCCAATGTTCCGCTCTATTGAAATTTTCATGGAAGCTGCAATATTGTTTCTGGAGGCTGCCATTTTGATTTGCAAAGTTAAAAATAGGTAGTGATTTCAAAAGATTGGGCAAGGAATGTTGGGAAGGGTTATAGATTGTAAAAACAGAAGTCTGCACAAGGGTCTAGTCTCTGCACATTGTTTGCTTAGAGCTGCATTAAAATACTGGGTTGAAACCAGGTTTTTCGATACCTGTAGCAAGAAAAGGAAGGTGCAGGGTTTTAAGCGATATGACTCAATTCTGAGCGCAAGAATCATTAATTGGACATACAGGTGTAGTCCTCATTCTTACTACTAGTCTAAAAATCCATAAAAGGTATAAGGCAACGCTTCGAGAGATGAAGAAGCAAAACTCATCTGAACTCAAGCGATGCAGTGGTCAAAAAACCTAAAACCAATAAAAGGCTTAGCAATCAGAAGTGGCTTTTTCCATCCCGCTATGTTGAGACATTAGGCACAGAGGGGAACACTCAACTGTTTAAAAGGTCACGTCTCCACAGAAACAGATAAGATTCTTGTATGCTAGGCTTTATAAGTTTTATATATTGGATAGTATACCAATCTGCATTACAATTGTAAAATTTTTTTCTCAAAAAGTCTTTCATTAATCTGATACCTCTGCTTAAGGCAACACAAAATGCACACTTACCTTTTGATTTGTGCTCTACCATTGATGTGCATGGATCCACACCTAACTAATAATTAAAGCGTACTTCTGGTTGCCAGCGCAAGAAAACAGGTAGGGTCAATTGTGATGTCATCATCCACGGATGCTGAGGGTTCCATTGTGACATCGCTCAATGTTCCAGGCCTATTGAAATTTTCATGGAACCTGCCATATTTATTTTTTAGAGCCAGCCATTTTGATTTGCAGTTCAAAATAGCAGTAATTTCAAAAGACAAGAAATGTTGGGAAGGGTTTGGATTGTAAAAACAGAAGTCTGCAGACAATGAAAACTAGTCTCTTTACAAGATTTTTGCTTTAAATGGAATTTGAAATACTGGGTTGAAACCAGGTTTTACAATACCTGTAGCAGAAAAGGAAGGTGCAGGGGTTTTAAGCATATTCACCTGAAGTGCAAACACATTAATTGGGCATACAGGTGGTAGTCTCATTCTTACTAGTCTAAAAATCCATAAAAGGTATGGCAACGCTTCTGAGACAAGAAGCAAAACTCATCTGAACCTCATGATGCAGTGGTCAAAAACCTAAACCAATGCGGCTTAGCAATCGTGAAGTGGCTTTTTCCCATCCGCTATGTTGAGACATTAGGTACAGAGAGGAACACTCAACTGTTTAAAAGGTCGTCCCGCCAGAAACAGATAGAAAGACTTTTGTATGCTAGGCTTTGCAAGTTTTATATATTGGATAGTATACCAATGTGCATACAATTGCAAATTTTTTTTTATCAAAAAAGTCATTCATTAATTTTGACACCCTCGCTTAATGCACACAAAACGCACACTTACCTTTTGATTTGTGCTCTTATCATTGATGTGCATGGATCCACACCTAACTAATAATTGAAACAAAATGGCTGCTGCCAGCAAGGAAAACAGGTAGCGCTAATTGTGATGTCATCATCCACGGATGCTGAGGGGTTCCATTGTGACACGTCCCAGACTGTCTTCCCACTGCTCCCCAGGTAGTCAGGGCAACCAACCGGCTTCAGGGTCTGATCTTTACCCTCATAGATCTGAAATTTGTGCGTATAGCCTGTGGCCCTTTCACAGAGCTTATACAGTTTGACCCCGTACCGGGCGCGCTTGCTGGGGATGTACTGTTTTATGCCAAGGCGCCCGGTGAAATGTACAAGGGACTCGTCTATGCAGATGTTCTGATTTGGGGTATACGCATCTGCAAATTTGGATGACAAATGGTCTATGAGGGGCCGAATTTTATGGAGCCGGTCATAAGCAGGGTGGCCTCTTGGATGACAGGTTTCATTGTCAGTAAAATGCATAAAGCGCATGATGACCTCAAACCGTGCCCTGGACATTGCAGCAGAGTACATGGGCATGTAATGTATTGGGTCTTTAGACCAATATGACCGCAATACATTTTTTTTAGTTATGCCCATGCTGAGGGTAAGGCCCAAAAATGTTTTAAATTCGGAAACGGTGACTGGTTTCCACCGGAAAGGCTGGGCATAGAAGCTTTCCGGATTGGCGGTTATATATTGTGTGGCGTATCGGTTGGTTTCTGCCACAACTAAGTCGTAGAGATCCGCGGTGAAGAACAGCTCAAAAAATTCAAGGGCCGATCCAAAATTGGCTGTCTCCATGCGAACTCCTGACTGGGCGGTGAAAGGGGGCAATACGGGTGCGGCGGAAGGAGGGGATTGCCAATTAGGGTTTGCCAGCACCTCTGGGATACTAAGGGGTCTACGGGCCTGAGAACGCGGTGGCTGCGACGGGGGAGTTAGTGCACGTGCCACCGTACCAGCAACTGCCCTTCTGGTGCTCGCCACTTCACCAGGGAATACGGCAGTGCTGGTAGAAGGTCCAGGATGTGCTGCGCTGCCGGTGTATGCCTCACCACGTAATCCGGCAGCGTCAGCCCCACTCTGCTGCCCTTGAGACGGATCCTGCGCTACCTGCGGTCTAGCGACACGGGGCCGGGTACGCCTGGTGCTATCAGGGACCTCAACCTCCTCGTCCGAACTTTGGGTCAGACTGCCACTGCTTTCTACAGGTTGGTATTCTGACCCGCTGGATTCGTCAGATGAGGGTTCCCATTCCTCATCCGACTGGGTCAGAATCCTGTAGGCCTCTTCAGAGGAATACCCCTTCCTTGCCATTTGGACTACTAAATTTAGGGGGTATTCCCTGAGACTACCCAAGAAAAAAAGCAAACCTGTCTTACAATAGAGAGGGTAGCGAAGTACAGAAGCCGCTGCGATTGATAAAAAATATCAAAACTGATTTTTTTATCGCCGCAGCGCTTGTGAATGGATTGTGCAGTGATTACAAAAAAAAAATTTTTTTGTCACTGCGGCGGGGCGGGCGTGGGTGAACGCAGGTGTGGGCGACCGATCAGGCCTGATCGGGCAAACACTGCGTTTGGGGTGGAGGGCGAACTATAGTGACACTAGTACTATTATATATCTGACCGTGATCAGTTCTGATCACTTACAGATACTATAAAAGTACAAACGCTGATTAGCGCTACGCTAATCAGCGAACCAGTGACTGCGGTGCGGTGGGTTTGGCGCTAACGCTAACTACCTACCAAAGGGGCCTAAACTAAACTAAACCTAAATGTCAATCCTGGTGAAAAAAAAAAAGTGACAGTTTACACTGATCACTTTTTTTTCTTTTCACTGGATGATTGACAGGTGAGTGATGGGTGATCAAGGGGTTAATTTAGGGTGATGGGGGGTGCTCTGGGCCTAAATGTAGTGATTGGTGAACTTACTTGGGATCTGTGCTCTGTGCTGGGTCCAACCGATGAAAAGGACCCAGCACATGGCACAGATCCCTTATATCAGGGACATATTTATAAATAAAAATTAAATCACCTACTTGGATAGGTGATTTTAAAAATCACCAGCCCGCCAGCGATGATCATTGGCTGGCAGGCTGGTGACTCACTTCTCCTGCGTCCGGCGGTGCGTTCCATATGCGTTCCACCGGACGCAGGAGGACGTAATCTCGCATCGCGAGAGTCACGCGTGCGGCGGTCTGCGTGATGGAGACAAATCGACCGCCGCCAAGAACGCTAAAAATTGTGCGTTAGGCACAAGATCAGGTTAATCTCATATTAAGGGCACTAGGGGGTCAATATCCAATTTGTTTGGAATAACGTGCTTTAAAACATCCAGTGTATGTTATCAAATAACTTAAGTGGTGTAGCATTTCTATCGATCAGAAACCACTTTGGAATTTGTTTGAAAGTGTCATGGCGTGCGAAGCAATTGCTCTGTGACTTTGCTATATGGCGGGCAGTGCAAACACTTGTGACAGTTGTGGCATACCTGTATAAATCTGCAGATTGCAGTGAATTTTTTATTAAATGACTTTCAATTATCTGAAGGTACGCTTTAAATTTTGAAATTGATATTTTTCCAAAATTTTGTTAAATTTCTACCTCCAGCTAGCCCTCTGTCATGGTGGCAGGCAATAAAGGGCTGTATAACTCAAGAAAAACTGCGGTCTGCTACTCATAAGAAACAGGTAGTGTGCTAAGCTGTTACCACCGGTACCGCTGGGGGTGTGAGGGCCACGCCAAACTTCTTACTCGTCCGTCTGTCACCTGAAAGTTTTCAGCTGGTGCAAGCTGGCGTGAACAGAATTGCATACACTGAATCTATTTCCCATGTCCGGTACTTTGGGCAGTTAAAATAAAATGCATTTTTTCAAGAAGCAATAGGCGCTTTTGTGTAGATATTGTGGTTAAATTTATACAGGGAAACGCAGCAAGGTCCATATTCTCGTTTTTAACTGTGTCAGCTGCACTGGTTGAGAGAGGTTGTTTTTTCCCCAGAAGTCAAATGGGCTCTGCGATTACCTCCATTGTTAGCAGTTTTATGTATTTACAGTAAAAATGGCGCATCTGATATTGCAGCGTGTAGTACTTCATTATGAGTTCTAAAAATATCCATAATCACAGCGCTGATCAACCTGCAGCATCGCAATGCATCAGAACAGATATCGGTCAACTTCATAACGCAATTTTTGCAGCTTATCTGGAAATAACCTGGAGAATAAAGTGCTGAGAGCATATGTGCTTCCTGTTTTCTATCCAGTATAAATATAGAGAGACATTAACAGCTAATGTCTGGGCATTTAAAAGGGGCGATTGTGCTGAGAGAGAAAGCGATCTCCCGTTTGAGGGAGCAGGCCATGACGTCAAGTCAAAATTTGCCGACTTGGTTCCTGAAGGCCGCTAATTCACCATCTGCGAGATGAGCTACTGACAATACACAAGTGAAAGTTTTTTCTGGCACTAATCTGGCAATGCAATCGTGTTAATCGAAATGACACGTCCTCATACCCGACATGGTTTTGCCACCGCCCCAGTCCACTGGTCCCAACTAAATCTATTCTTTTAATAGCGCTTTTGAATCCCAGCAGCAAATTTATACCTCAAAGTCAACCTATGCTCCAACTTACTTTACCTCAAATACTGTGAAACCGAGTCAACGGATTTTTCTGCTATCCCCTACTGGCCAAACTGGGATTAGTTCAAAACCTATGCATGTGGAATCCAGTGTTTAAGCTGGCTGAGTTACTACGACTACAATATTTCTGCTCTGAATCAGCATAGGGATAGGATGCAGCTGCTCGGTTAGGGCGAGATAGGCAGGGAAAACTGATTGAAGACTTCAACAAAAGTGTTCAAGCTACAGCTGTGACTCGTTCACCCACTGCTCCAGGCTTGCTCACTCTTTTTTTGGCTGGGCAGACCTTTTTTTCCTGGCACTTTGGCTGTGGTGATCGGCGGCGGCCATTTTGGGACTTGTGGTGCGCCAGCACATGCAGCCACAAAGTCCATCAATCCCCAAATCTATTCTTTTTTTTCATACATATCCTCCATCAGGGGTTTGGCTGTGATTATTTAGTCACCCCTAGTGACAAAGCAACGATTTTTTCTTCATTTTTTTACTGGGGAAACTGAAAGTAATTCAGTTCAAAAGCCATGAAAGTGGCATTTCAGCTAGGCTAGGATTTTTCCCTCAAAAGTGTATATTACTCAAATAGTTAGCATTGAATAGGTAAAACTAGCTATTTCATCCATCTGTTATACCGCTGTGTGAGGGCCTACTCCGCCTCTGTCCGTAAAAGGCTCTAGTTCACTATCTGGCATAATCGCCCATCAGAAAGCACGCATTTCATACGTGCGGTTTCTCTCCAGTTAGCCGCAAAAAATTGTTTTTTTCAAATTGAGGTTATTTTTCACTATTTTGTTAAATTTTATACCCAAAACCAGCTAGTCCATATAGCTGTTATAACTGCAGGAGCAGTAATAGTTTTTTTTTCCTAAAAAGGGTATATTACTCAAATTGTTAGCATTGAGTAGGTAAAACCAGCTAATTCATCCATCTGTTATACCGCTGTGTGAGGGCCTACTCCGCCTCTGTCCGTAAAAGGCTCTAGTTCACTATCTGGCATAATCGCCCATCATAAAGCACGCATTTCATACGTGCGGTTTCTCTCCAGTTAGCCGCCAAAAATTGTTTTTTTCAAATTGAGGTTATTTTTCACTATTTTGTTAAATTTTATACCCAAAACCAGCTAGTCCATATAGCTGTTATAACTGCAGGAGCAGTAATAGTTTTTTTTCCTAAAAAGGGTATATTACTCAAATTGTTAGCATTGAGTAGGTAAAACCAGCTAATTCATCCATCTGTTATACCGCTGTGTGAGGGCCTACTCCGCCTCTGTCCGTAAAAGGCTCTAGTTCACTATCTGGCATAATCGCCCATCATAAAGCACGCATTTCATACGTGCGGTTTCTCTCCAGTTAGCCGCCAAAAATTGTTTTTTTCAAATTGAGGTTATTTTTCACTATTTTGTTAAATTTTATACCCAAAACCAGCTAGTCCATATAGCTGTTATAACTGCAGGAGCAGTAATAGTTTTTTTTTCCTAAAAAGGGTATATTACTCAAATTGTTAGCATTGAGTAGGTAAAACCAGCTAATTCATCCATCTGTTATACCGCTGTGTGAGGGCCTACTCCGCCTCTGTCCGTAAAAGGCTCTAGTTCACTATCTGGCATAATCGCCCATCATAAAGCACGCATTTTATACGTGCGGTTTCTCTCCAGTTAGCCGCACAAAATTGTTTTTTTCAAATTGAGGGTATTTTTCACTATTTTGTTAAATTTTATACCAAAAACCAGCTAGTCCATATAGCTGTTATAACTGCAGGAGCAGTAATAGTTTTTTTTTCCTAAAAAGGGTATATTACTCAAATTGTTAGCATTGAGTAGGTAAAACCAGCTAATTCATCCATCTGTTATACCGCTGTGTGAGGGCCTACTCCGCCTCTGTCCGTAAAAGGCTCTAGTTCACTATCTGGCATAATCGCCCATCATAAAGCACGCATTTCATACGTGCGGTTTCTCTCCAGTTAGCCGCCAAAAATTGTTTTTTTCAAATTGAGGTTATTTTTCACTATTTTGTTAAATTTTATACCCAAAACCAGCTAGTCCATATAGCTGTTATAACTGCAGGAGCAGTAATATTTTTTTTTCCTAAAAGGGTATATTACTCAAATTGTTAGCATTGAGTAGGTAAAACCAGCTAATTCATCCATCTGTTATACCGCTGTGTGAGGGCCTACTCCGCCTCTGTCCGTAAAAGGCTCTAGTTCACTATCTGGCATAATCGCCCATCATAAAGCACGCATTTCATACGTGCGGTTTCTCTCCAGTTAGCCGCCAAAAATTGTTTTTTTCAAATTGAGGTTATTTTTCACTATTTTGTTAAATTTTATACCCAAAACCAGCTAGTCCATATAGCTGTTATAACTGCAGGAGCAGTAATATTTTTTTTTCCTAAAAAGGGTATATTACTCAAATTGTTAGCATTGAGTAGGTAAAACCAGCTAATTCATCCATCTGTTATACCGCTGTGTGAGGGCCTACTCCGCCTCTGTCCGTAAAAGGCTCTAGTTCACTATCTGGCATAATCGCCCATCATAAAGCACGCATTTTATACGTGCGGTTTCTCTCCAGTTAGCCGCACAAAATTGTTTTTTTCAAATTGAGGGTATTTTTCACTATTTTGTTAAATTTTATACCAAAAACCAGCTAGTCCATATAGCTGTTATAACTGCAGGAGCAGTAATATTTTTTTTCCTAAAAAGGGTATATTACTCAAATTGTTAGCATTGAGTAGGTAAAACCAGCTAATTCATCCATCTGTTATACCGCTGTGTGAGGGCCTACTCCGCCTCTGTCCGTAAAAGGCTCTAGTTCACTATCTGGCATAATCGCCCATCATAAAGCACGCATTTCATACGTGCGGTTTCTCTCCAGTTAGCCGCACAAAATTGTTGTTTTCAAATTGAGGTTATTTTTCACTATTTTGTTAAATTTTATACCCAAAACCAGCTAGTCCATATAGCTGTTATAACTGCAGGAGCAGTAATAGTTTTTTTTTCCTAAAAGGGTATATTACTCAAATTGTTAGCATTGAGTAGGTAAAACCAGCTAATTCATCCATCTGTTATACCGCTGTGTGAGGGCCTACTCCGCCTCTGTCCGTAAAAGGCTCTAGTTCACTATCTGGCATAATCGCCCATCATAAAGCACGCATTTTATACGTGCGGTTTCTCTCCAGTTAGCCGCACAAAATTGTTTTTTTCAAATTGAGGGTATTTTTCACTATTTTGTTAAATTTTATACCAAAAACCAGCTAGTCCATATAGCTGTTATAACTGCAGGAGCAGTAATAGTTTTTTTTTCCTAAAAAGGGTATATTACTCAAATTGTTAGCATTGAGTAGGTAAAACCAGCTAATTCATCCATCTGTTATACCGCTGTGTGAGGGCCTACTCCGCCTCTGTCCGTAAAAGGCTCTAGTTCACTATCTGGCATAATCGCCCATCATAAAGCACGCATTTTATACGTGCGGTTTCTCTCCAGTTAGCCGCACAAAATTGTTTTTTTCAAATTGAGGGTATTTTTCACTATTTTGTTAAATTTTATACCAAAAACCAGCTAGTCCATATAGCTGTTATAACTGCAGGAGCAGTAATAGTTTTTTTTTCCTAAAAAGGGTATATTACTCAAATTGTTAGCATTGAGTAGGTAAAACCAGCTAATTCATCCATCTGTTATACCGCTGTGTGAGGGCCTACTCCGCCTCTGTCCGTAAAAGGCTCTAGTTCACTATCTGGCATAATCGCCCATCATAAAGCACGCATTTTATACGTGCGGTTTCTCTCCAGTTAGCCGCACAAAATTGTTTTTTTCAAATTGAGGGTATTTTTCACTATTTTGTTAAATTTTATACCAAAAACCAGCTAGTCCATATAGCTGTTATAACTGCAGGAGCAGTAATAGTTTTTTTTCCTAAAAAGGGTATATTACTCAAATTGTTAGCATTGAGTAGGTAAAACCAGCTAATTCATCCATCTGTTATACCGCTGTGTGAGGGCCTACTCCGCCTCTGTCCGTAAAAGGCTCTAGTTCACTATCTGGCATAATCGCCCATCATAAAGCACGCATTTTATACGTGCGGTTTCTCTCCAGTTAGCCGCACAAAATTGTTTTTTTCAAATTGAGGGTATTTTTCACTATTTTGTTAAATTTTATACCAAAAACCAGCTAGTCCATATAGCTGTTATAACTGCAGGAGCAGTAATAGTTTTTTTTTCCTAAAAAGGGTATATTACTCAAATTGTTAGCATTGAGTAGGTAAAACCAGCTCTTTCATCCATATACATATTTATACTTATTGTGCCAAATATACTTTTTATTACTGTTCTGGTTGGTGAGTCGCAACAATGAGGAAACAATCTAGTAGGGGACGTGGACGCGGTCGTGGTGGTGTCAGTGGACCCTCTGGTGCAGGGAGAGGACGTGGCCGTTCGGCCACCGCCACAGCAAGTAGTGAACCAAGTACCTCAGGTCCCGGTAGCCGCCAGAATTTAAATCGATATTTGGTGGGGCCCAATGCCGCTTTGAGGATGGTAAGGCCCGAGCAGGTACAAGCATTAGTCGATTGGGTGGCCGACAGTGCATCCAGCACGTTCACAACATTATCTCACACTCAGTCTTCAGCAGAAAGCGCCCAGATGGCTCCCGAAAACCAAGCCCATCAGTCTGTCAGATCACCCCCATGCATATCAGGGAAACAGCCAGAGCCAGAAGTTATGCAGCAGTCTCTGATTCTGTTTGAAGACTCTGCTGGCAGGGTTTCCCAAGGGCATCCACCTAGCCCTTCCGCAGCGGTGGAAGACATACCATGCACTGACGCACAACCACTTATGTTTCCAGATGATGAGGACATGGGAATACCACCTCAGCAGAGTCATCAAGTATCTGATGATGACGAAACGCAGGTGCCTACTGCCTACTGCAGTGTGCAGGCTGAACAGGAGGAGGTCAGGGAGGAAGACTGGGTGGAAGACGATGCAGAGGACGATGAGGTCCTAGACCCCACATGGACTGAAGGTCGTGCCGCTGACTTGGATAGTTCACAGGAAGAGGCAGTGGTGAGGCCGAGAAAACAGCGAAGCCAAAGAGAGAGCAGGGGGCAAAAGCAGACCAGCTGCCGCCCGAGAGTTCGCCTGCTACTGGCCAGCGCCAACAGAGACTCAGCACCCCAAAGGCAACTTCAAGGAGTTCCCTGGCATGGCACTTCTTCAAACAATGTGCTGACGACAAGGCCCGAGTGATTTGCACGCTGTGCCATCAGAGCCTGAGGCGAGGCGTTAACGTTCTTAACCTCAGCACAACCTGCATGACCAGGCATCTACATGCAAAGCATGAACTGCAGTGGAGTAAACACCTTAAAAACAAGGAACTCACTCAGGCTCCCCCTGCCCACTCTACTGCTGCTGCCTCGGCCACTGCCTTCGCCACGGGAGGAATGTTGCCACCTGCCGACCCCCACACAGAGGATGTGCCACCGACACCACCACCACCACCAACTGCGTCACCAAGCAACTCTACCCTGTCACCCATCAGCAGCGTTCAGCTCTCCATCTCACAAACCTTTGAGAGAAAGCGTAAATTCTCACCAAGCCACCCTCGAGCCCTGGGCCTGAATGCCAGCATTTCTAAACTACTGGCCTTTGAAATGCTGTCATTCAGGCTGGTGGACACAGACGGCTTCAAACAGCTGATGGCCATGGCTGTCCCACAGTATGTTGTTCCCAGCCGCCACTACTTCTCCAAGACAGCCGTGCCTTCCCTGCACAAGCAAGTATCTGATCAAATCAAGTGTGCACTGCGCAACGCCATTTGTGGCAAGGTCCACCTAACCACAGATACGTGGACCAGTAAGCACGGCCAGGGACGCTATATCTCCCTAACTGCACACTGGGTAAATGTAGTGGCGGCTGGGCCCCAGACGGAGAGTTCCTTTGCGCACGTCCTTCCTCCGCCAAGGATCGCAGGGCATCATTCTTTGCCTCCTGTAGCCTCCTCCTCCTACTCGGCCTCCTCCTCCACTGCTTCCACCAGCTCATCCAGTCAGCCACACACTGTCACCACCAACTTCAGCACAGCCCAGGGTAAACGTCAGCAGGCCGTTCTGAAACTCATATGTTTGGGGGACAGGCCCCACACCGCGCAGGAGTTGTGGCGGGGTATTGAGCAACAGACCGACGAGTGGTTGCTGCCGGTGGGCCTCAAGCCCGGCCTGGTGGTGTGCGATAATGGGCGAAATCTCGTGGCAGCTCTGGGACTAGCCGGTTTGACGCACATCCCGTGCCTGGCGCATGTGCTGAATTTGGTGGTGCAGAAGTTCCTCCACAACTACCCAGACATGTCAGAGCTGCTGCATAAGGTGCGGGCCGTCTGTGCGGCCTTCCGCCGTTCACATCCTGCAGCTGCTCGCCTGTCTGCTCTACAGCGGAACTTCGCCCTTCCGGCTCACCGACTAATATGTGACGTGCCCACCCGTTGGAACTCCACCTTGCACATGCTGGAGAGACTGTGCGAGCAGCAGCAGGCCATAGTGGAGTTTCAGCTGCAGCACGCACGGGTCAGTCGCACTGCCGAACAGCACCACTTTACCACCAGTGATTGGGCCTCCATGCGAGACCTGTGTGCCCTGTTGCGCTGTTTCGAGTACTCCACCAACATGGCCAGTGGCGATGACAGCGTTATCAGTCTTACAATACCACTTTTATGTCTCCTGGAGAAAACGCTTAGGGCTATGATGGAAGAGGAGGTGGCCCGGGAAGAGGAGGAGGAGGAGGAGGAGGAGGGTTCGTTTTTAGCACTGTCAGGCCAGTCTGTTAGAAGTGGCTCAGAGGGAGGTCTTTTCCAACAGCAGAGAGCAGGTACAAATGCGGCCAGCCAGGGCCCACTACCGGAGGACGAGGAGGATGAGGAGGAGGTGGAGGAGGATGAGGAGGAAGCAGGTTCACAGCGGGGTGTCACCCAACACAGCTCAGGCACCTCACTGGTGCGTGGCTGGGGGGATATACAGGACGATGGCGATACGCCCCCCACAGAGGACAGCTTGTCCTTAACTCTGGGGAGCCTGGCACACATGAGCGACTACATGCTGCAGTGCCTGCGCAACGACAGCAGAGTTGCCCACATTTTAACGTGTGCAGACTACTGGGTGGCCACCCTGCTTGATCCCAGGTACAAAGACAATGTGCCTACTTTACTTCCTGCACTGGAGCGTGATAGGAAGATGCGCGAGTACAAGCGCGCGCTGGTAGACGCGCTCCTGAGAGCATTCCCAAATGTCACAGGGGAACAGGTGGAAGGCCAAGGCAGAGGAGGCGCTAGGGGTCGCCAACGCAGCTTTCTCACGGCCAGCTCCTCTGAGGGCAGGGTTAGCATGGCAGAAATGTGGCAAAGTTTTGTCTCCACGCCACAGATAAATGCACCACCTGATGCGGAACGTGTTAGCAGGAGGCAACATTTCACTAACATGGTTGAACAGTACGTCTGCACATCCCTCCACGTACTGACGGATGGTTCGGCCCCATTCAACTTCTGGGTTTCAAAATTGTCCACGTGGCCCGAGTTAGCATGTTATGCCTTGGAGGTACTGTCCTGCCCGGCGGCCAGCGTTTTATCGGAACGTGTATTCAGCACGGCAGGGGGCGTCATTACTGACAAACGCAGCCGCCTGTCAACAGCCAACGTGGACAAGCTGACGTTCATAAAAATGAACCAGGCATGGATCCCACAGGACCTGGCCCTCCCTGCTGCAGAGTAGTCCTTAAGAATTGCCTTCGCCTAAACCATGTTGTCTCGTACTCCGTGCCACTTCTTTATCCAAATTTTATTTTTTTTTTTAAATTAACCAGGATCTTGGGGTGCAACCCAAAGTTGAATGAACCTCTCCTCTGTCTGCTGGCCGGGGCCTAAATAGATGAAAGTGGCCGGTTAAACTGGTGGGTGAAATGAAGCCGTAACCTCTGCCATGCAACCTCTCTCCTCCGTCTGGGTGCAGGGGTCAAAGTAACTATATGGCGCTTTCTTCAGTGCTGGCTGATAGAAAGCTAATGCTTGAGCCATCTGACATGTGTGACTTGTCTGGGTGCTAAGGCCCAAGTCAAGTCAAGTGGCCTTCCCCTCTGCTTGGTGAAATGATGCAATGATTCTCCGGTGTGGTACCTCTCTCCTCCGTCTGGGTGCAGGGGTCAAAGTAACTATATGGCGCTTTCTTCAGTGCTGGCTGATAGAAAGCTAATGCTTGAGCCATCTGACATGTGTGACTTGTCTGGGTGCTAAGGCCCAAGTCAAGTCAAGTGGCCTTCCCCTCTGCTTGGTGAAATGATGCAATGATTCTCCGGTGTGGTACCTCTCTCCTCCGTCTGGGTGCAGGGGTCAAAGTAACTATATGGCGCTTTCTTCAGTGCTGGCTGATAGAAAGCTAATGCTTGAGCCATCTGACATGTGTGACTTGTCTGGGTGCTAAGGCCCAAGTCAAGTCAAGTGGCCTTCCCCTCTGCTTGGTGAAATGATGCAATGATTCTCCGGTGTGGTACCTCTCTCCTCCGTCTGGGTGCAGGGGTCAAAGTAACTATATGGCGCTTTCTTCAGTGCTGGCTGATAGAAAGCTAATGCTTGAGCCATCTGACATGTGTGACTTGTCTGGGTGCTAAGGCCCAAGTCAAGTCAAGTGGCCTTCCCTTCTGCTTGGTGAAATGATGCAATGATTCTCCGGTGTGGTACCTCTCTCCTCCGTCTGGGTGCAGGGGTCAAAGTAACTATATGGCGCTTTCTTCAGTGCTGGCTGATAGAAAGCTAATGCTTGAGCCATCTGACATGTGTGACTTGTCTGGGTGCTAAGGCCCAAGTCAAGTCAAGTGGCCTTCCCTCTGCTTGGTGAAATGATGCAATGATTCTCCGGTGTGGTACCTCTCTCCTCCGTCTGGGTGCAGGGGTCAAAGTAACTATATGGCGCTTTCTTCAGTGCTGGCTGATAGAAAGCTAATGCTTGAGCCATCTGACATGTGTGACTTGTCTGGGTGCTAAGGCCCAAGTCAAGTCAAGTGGCCTTCCCCTCTGCTTGGTGAAATGATGCAATGATTCTCCGGTGTGGTACCTCTCTCCTCCGTCTGGGTGCAGGGGTCAAAGTAACTATATGGCGCTTTCTTCAGTGCTGGCTGATAGAAAGCTAATGCTTGAGCCATCTGACATGTGTGACTTGTCTGGGTGCTAAGGCCCAAGTCAAGTCAAGTGGCCTTACCCTCTGCTTGGTGAAATGATGCAATGATTCTCCGGTGTGGTACCTCTCTCCTCCGTCTGGGTGCAGGGGTCAAAGTAACTATATGGCGCTTTCTTCAGTGCTGGCTGATAGAAAGCTAATGCTTGAGCCATCTGACATGTGTGACTTGTCTGGGTGCTAAGGCCCAAGTCAAGGCAAGTGGCCTTCACCTCTGGTGATTGATCTAACATTTTATGCTGCGGGCCTGAATCAGTGACTTTGGCCTGCGGCATCGCTGGGTGGAATCAATGGGGTCTTGGTGTGATTTTTACTGGCCTTCTTCTGTGCTGGCTGATAGAAAGCTAATGCTTGAGCCATCTGACATGTGTGACTTGTCTGGGTGCTAAGGCCCAAGTCAAGTCAAGTGGCCTTCCCCTCTGCTTGGTGAAATGATGCAATGATTCTCCGGTGTGGTACCTCTCTCCTCCGTCTGGGTGCAGGGGTCAAAGTAACTATATGGCGCTTTCTTCAGTGCTGGCTGATAGAAAGCTAATGCTTGAGCCATCTGACATGTGTGACTTGTCTGGGTGCTAAGGCCCAAGTCAAGTCAAGTGGCCTTCCCTCTGCTTGGTGAAATGATGCAATGATTCTCCGGTGTGGTACCTCTCTCCTCCGTCTGGGTGCAGGGGTCAAAGTAACTATATGGCGCTTTCTTCAGTGCTGGCTGATAGAAAGCTAATGCTTGAGCCATCTGACATGTGTGACTTGTCTGGGTGCTAAGGCCCAAGTCAAGTCAAGTGGCCTTCCCCTCTGCTTGGTGAAATGATGCAATGATTCTCCGGTGTGGTACCTCTCTCCTCCGTCTGGGTGCAGGGGTCAAAGTAACTATATGGCGCTTTCTTCAGTGCTGGCTGATAGAAAGCTAATGCTTGAGCCATCTGACATGTGTGACTTGTCTGGGTGCTAAGGCCCAAGTCAAGTCAAGTGGCCTTCCCCTCTGCTTGGTGAAATGATGCAATGATTCTCCGGTGTGGTACCTCTCTCCTCCGTCTGGGTGCAGGGGTCAAAGTAACTATATGGCGCTTTCTTCAGTGATGGCTGATAGAAAGCTAATGCTTGAGCCATCTGACATGTGTGACTTGTCTGGGTGCTAAGGCCCAAGTCAAGGCAAGTGGCCTTCACCTCTGGTGATTGATCTAACATTTTATGCTGCGGGCCTGAATCAGTGACTTTGGCCTGCGGCATCGCTGGGTGGAATCAATGGGGTCTTGGTGTGATTTTTACTGGCCTTCTTCTGTGCTGGGTGATAGAAAGCTAATGCTTGAGCCATCTGACAGGTGTGACTTGTCTAGGTGCTAAGGCTGAAGTCAAGGCAAGTGGCCTTCCCCTCTGCTGGTTGATCTAAAATTTTATGCTGCGGGCCTGAATCAGTGACTTTGGCCTGCGGCATCGCTGGGTGGAATCAATGGGGTCTTGGTGTGATTTTTACTGGCCTTCTTCTGTGCTGGCTGATAGAAAGCTAATGCTTGAGCCATCTGACATGTGTGACTTGTCTGGGTGCTAAGGCCCAAGTCAAGTCAAGTGGCCTTCCCCTCTGCTTGGTGAAATGATGCAATGATTCTCCGGTGTGGTACCTCTCTCCTCCGTCTGGGTGCAGGGGTCAAAGTAACTATATGGCGCTTTCTTCTGTGCTGGCTGATAGAAAGCTAATGCTTGAGCCATCTGACATGTGTGACTTGTCTGGGTGCTAAGGCCCAAGTCAAGTCAAGTGGCCTTCCCCTCTGCTTGGTGAAATGATGCAATGATTCTCCGGTGTGGTACCTCTCTCCTCCGTCTGGGTGCAGTGGTCAAAGTAACTATATGGCGCTTTCTTCAGTGATGGCTGATAGAAAGCTAATGCTTGTGCCATCTGACATGTGTGACTTGTCTGGGTGCTAAGGCCCAAGTCAAGTCAAGTGGCGTTCCCCTCTGCTTGGTGAAATGATGCAATGATTCTCCGGTGTGGTACCTCTCTCCTCCGTCTGGGTGCAGGGGTCAAAGTAACTATATGGGGCTTTCTCCTGTGGTGTGTGACTTGAAGCCTGATTCTCTGCTATGGGACCTCACTCCAATCAATATTGGTTTATTTTTATTTATTTTATGTTAACTCATTATTTCCCTATCTACATTTGTTTGCAGGGGGTTTACCTATATTTTGCTGCCTTTTGCAGCCCTCTAGCCCTTTCCGGGTGTCTTTTACAGCCTTTTTAGTGCCCAAAAGTTCGGGTCCCCATTGACTTCTATGGGGTTCGGGTTCGGGAAAAGGTTCGGTATGAGTTCGGATCCAGAACCCGGACATTTTTTCGATGTTCGGTCGAACATCTCGAACCCGAACTTCAAGGTGTTCGCTCATCTCTAATGGCAACGCTTCGGAGATGAAGAAGCAAAACTCATCTGAACCTGCGATGCAGTGGTCAAAAAACCTAAACCAATATAGGCTTAGCACCGTAAGTGGCTTTTTCCATCCGCTATGTTGAGACATTAGGTACAGAGGGGAACACTCAACTGTTTAAAAGGCCGTCCCGTCAGAAACAGATAGAAAGACTTTTGTATGCTAGGCTTTATAAGTTTTATATATTGGATAGTATACCAATCTGCATACAATTGCAAATTTTTTTTCTCAAAAAAGTCTTTCATTAATCTGACACCCTCGTTTAAGGCACACAAAACGCACACTTACCTTTTGATTTGTGCTCTTACCATTGATGTGCATGGATCCACACCTAACTAATAATTGAAACAAAATGGCTGCTGCCAGCAAGGAAAACAGGTAGGGCCAATTGTGATGTCATCATCCACGGATGCTGAGGGGTTCCATTGTGACACGCTCAATGTTCCGTCTATTGAAATTTTCATGGAAGCTGCAATATTGTTTCTCTGGAGGCTGCCATTTTGATTTGCAGTTAAAAATAGCAGTGATTTCAAAAGACAAGGAATGTTGGGAAGGGTTTGGATTGTAAAAACAGAAGTCTGCAATAAGGAAAACTAGTCTCTGCACATTTTTGCTTGCAGCTGCATTGAAATACTGGGTTGAAACCAGGTTTTCGATACCTGTAGCAGAAAAGGAAGGTGCAGGGGTGCTAAGGATATTTAATTCTAGCGCAAATCATTAATTGGACATACAGGTGTAGTCTCATTCTTACTAGTCTAAAAATCCATAAAAGGTATGGCAACGCTTCGGAGATGAAGAAGCAAAACTCATCTGAACCTGCGATGCAGTGGTCAAAAACCTAAACCAATATAGGCTTAGCACCGTAAGTGGCTTTTTCCATCCGCTATGTTGAGACATTAGGTACAGAGAGGAACACTCAACTGTTTAAAAGGCCGTCCCGTCAGAAACAGATAGAAAGACTTTTGTATGCTAGGCTTTATAAGTTTTATATATTGGATAGTATACCAATCTGCATACAATTGCAAATTTTTTTTTCTCAAAAAGTCATTCATTAATCTGACACCCTCGTTTAAGGCACACAAAACGCACACTTACCTTTTGATTTGTGCTCTTACCATTGATGTGCATGGATCCACACCTAACTAATAATTGAAACAAAATGGCTGCTGCCAGCAAGGAAAACAGGTAGGGCCAATTGTGATGTCATCATCCACGGATGCTGAGGGGTTCCATTGTGACACGCTCAATGTTCCGTCTATTGAAATTTTCATGGAAGCTGCAATATTGTTTCTCTGGAGGCTGCCATTTTGATTTGCAGTTAAAAATAGCAGTGATTTCAAAAGACAAGGAATGTTGGGAAGGGTTTGGATTGTAAAAACAGAAGTCTGCAATAAGGAAAACTAGTCTCTGCACATTTTTGCTTGCAGCTGCATTGAAATACTGGGTTGAAACCAGGTTTTCGATACCTGTAGCAGAAAAGGAAGGTGCAGGGGTTTTAAGCATATTCAATTCTAGCGCAAATCATTAATTGGACATACAGGTGTAGTCTCATTCTTACTAGTCTAAAAATCCATAAAAGGTATGGCAACGCTTCGGAGATGAAGAAGCAAAACTCATCTGAACCTGCGATGCAGTGGTCAAAAACCTAAACCAATATAGGCTTAGCACCGTAAGTGGCTTTTTCCATCCGCTATGTTGAGACATTAGGTACAGAGGGGAACACTCAACTGTTTAAAAGGCCGCCCGAGGAGAAACAGATAGAAAGACTTTTGTATGCTAGGCTTTATAAGTTTTATATATTGGATAGTATACCAATCTGCATACAATTGCAAATTTTTTTTTCTCAAAAAGTCATTCATTAATCTGACACCCTCGTTTAAGGCACACAAAACGCACACTTACCTTTTGATTTGTGCTCTTACCATTGATGTGCATGGATCCACACCTAACTAATAATTGAAACAAAATGGCTGCTGCCAGCAAGGAAAACAGGTAGGGCCAATTGTGATGTCATCATCCACGGATGCTGAGGGGTTCCATTGTGACACGCTCAATGTTCCGTCTATTGAAATTTTCATGGAAGCTGCAATATTGTTTCTCTGGAGGCTGCCATTTTGATTTGCAGTTAAAAATAGCAGTGATTTCAAAAGACAAGGAATGTTGGGAAGGGTTTGGATTGTAAAAACAGAAGTCTGCAATAAGGAAAACTAGTCTCTGCACATTTTTGCTTGCAGCTGCATTGAAATACTGGGTTGAAACCAGGTTTTCGATACCTGTAGCAGAAAAGGAAGGTGCAGGGGTGCTAAGGATATTTAATTCTAGCGCAAATCATTAATTGGACATACAGGTGTAGTCTCATTCTTACTAGTCTAAAAATCCATAAAAGGTATGGCAACGCTTCGGAGATGAAGAAGCAAAACTCATCTGAACCTGCGATGCAGTGGTCAAAAACCTAAACCAATATAGGCTTAGCACCGTAAGTGGCTTTTTCCATCCGCTATGTTGAGACATTAGGTACAGAGAGGAACACTCAACTGTTTAAAAGGCCGTCCCGTCAGAAACAGATAGAAAGACTTTTGTATGCTAGGCTTTATAAGTTTTATATATTGGATAGTATACCAATCTGCATACAATTGCAAATTTTTTTTTCTCAAAAAAGTCATTCATTAATCTGACACCCTCGTTTAAGGCACACAAAACGCACACTTACCTTTTGATTTGTGCTCTTACCATTGATGTGCATGGATCCACACCTAACTAATAATTGAAACAAAATGGCTGCTGCCAGCAAGGAAAACAGGTAGGGCCAATTGTGATGTCATCATCCACGGATGCTGAGGGGTTCCATTGTGACACGCTCAATGTTCCGTCTATTGAAATTTTCATGGAAGCTGCAATATTGTTTCTCTGGAGGCTGCCATTTTGATTTGCAGTTAAAAATAGCAGTGATTTCAAAAGACAAGGAATGTTGGGAAGGGTTTGGATTGTAAAAACAGAAGTCTGCAATAAGGAAAACTAGTCTCTGCACATTTTTGCTTGCAGCTGCATTGAAATACTGGGTTGAAACCAGGTTTTCGATACCTGTAGCAGAAAAGGAAGGTGCAGGGGTTTTAAGCATATTCAATTCTAGCGCAAATCATTAATTGGACATACAGGTGTAGTCTCATTCTTACTAGTCTAAAAATCCATAAAAGGTATGGCAACGCTTCGGAGATGAAGAAGCAAAACTCATCTGAACCTGCGATGCAGTGGTCAAAAACCTAAACCAATATAGGCTTAGCACCGTAAGTGGCTTTTTCCATCCGCTATGTTGAGACATTAGGTACAGAGAGGAACACTCAACTGTTTAAAAGGCCGTCCCGTCAGAAACAGATAGAAAGACTTTTGTATGCTAGGCTTTATAAGTTTTATATATTGGATAGTATACCAATCTGCATACAATTGCAAATTTTTTTTCTCAAAAAAGTCATTCATTAATCTGACACCCTCGTTTAAGGCACACAAAACGCACACTTACCTTTTGATTTGTGCTCTTACCATTGATGTGCATGGATCCACACCTAACTAATAATTGAAACAAAATGGCTGCTGCCAGCAAGGAAAACAGGTAGGGCCAATTGTGATGTCATCATCCACGGATGCTGAGGGGTTCCATTGTGACACGCTCAATGTTCCGTCTATTGAAATTTTCATGGAAGCTGCAATATTGTTTCTCTGGAGGCTGCCATTTTGATTTGCAGTTAAAAATAGCAGTGATTTCAAAAGACAAGGAATGTTGGGAAGGGTTTGGATTGTAAAAACAGAAGTCTGCAATAAGGAAAACTAGTCTCTGCACATTTTTGCTTGCAGCTGCATTGAAATACTGGGTTGAAACCAGGTTTTCGATACCTGTAGCAGAAAAGGAAGGTGCAGGGGTGCTAAGGATATTTAATTCTAGCGCAAATCATTAATTGGACATACAGGTGTAGTCTCATTCTTACTAGTCTAAAAATCCATAAAAGGTATGGCAACGCTTCGGAGATGAAGAAGCAAAACTCATCTGAACCTGCGATGCAGTGGTCAAAAAACCTAAACCAATATAGGCTTAGCACCGTAAGTGGCTTTTTCCATCCGCTATGTTGAGACATTAGGTACAGAGGGGAACACTCAACTGTTTAAAAGGCCGTCCCGTCAGAAACAGATAGAAAGACTTTTGTATGCTAGGCTTTATAAGTTTTATATATTGGATAGTATACCAATCTGCATACAATTGCAAATTTTTTTCTCAAAAAAAGTCTTTCATTAATCTGACACCCTCGTTTAAGGCACACAAAACGCACACTTACCTTTTGATTTGTGCTCTTACCATTGATGTGCATGGATCCACACCTAACTAATAATTGAAACAAAATGGCTGCTGCCAGCAAGGAAAACAGGTAGGGCCAATTGTGATGTCATCATCCACGGATGCTGAGGGGTTCCATTGTGACACGCTCAATGTTCCGTCTATTGAAATTTTCATGGAAGCTGCAATATTGTTTCTCTGGAGGCTGCCATTTTGATTTGCAGTTAAAAATAGCAGTGATTTCAAAAGACAAGGAATGTTGGGAAGGGTTTGGATTGTAAAAACAGAAGTCTGCAATAAGGAAAACTAGTCTCTGCACATTTTTGCTTGCAGCTGCATTGAAATACTGGGTTGAAACCAGGTTTTCGATACCTGTAGCAGAAAAGGAAGGTGCAGGGGTTTTAAGCATATTCAATTCTAGCGCAAATCATTAATTGGACATACAGGTGTAGTCTCATTCTTACTAGTCTAAAAATCCATAAAAGGTATGGCAACGCTTCGGAGATGAAGAAGCAAAACTCATCTGAACCTGCGATGCAGTGGTCAAAAAACCTAAACCAATATAGGCTTAGCACCGTAAGTGGCTTTTTCCATCCGCTATGTTGAGACATTAGGTACAGAGAGGAACACTCAACTGTTTAAAAGGCCGTCCCGTCAGAAACAGATAGAAAGACTTTTGTATGCTAGGCTTTATAAGTTTTATATATTGGATAGTATACCAATCTGCATACAATTGCAAATTTTTTTTTTTTTAAAAAGTCATTCATTAATCTGACACCCTCGTTTAAGGCACACAAAACGCACACTTACCTTTTGATTTGTGCTCTTACCATTGATGTGCATGGATCCACACCTAACTAATAATTGAAACAAAATGGCTGCTGCCAGCAAGGAAAACAGGTAGGGCCAATTGTGATGTCATCATCCACGGATGCTGAGGGGTTCCATTGTGACACGCTCAATGTTCCGTCTATTGAAATTTTCATGGAAGCTGCAATATTGTTTCTCTGGAGGCTGCCATTTTGATTTGCAGTTAAAAATAGCAGTGATTTCAAAAGACAAGGAATGTTGGGAAGGGTTTGGATTGTAAAAACAGAAGTCTGCAATAAGGAAAACTAGTCTCTGCACATTTTTGCTTGCAGCTGCATTGAAATACTGGGTTGAAACCAGGTTTTCGATACCTGTAGCAGAAAAGGAAGGTGCAGGGGTGCTAAGGATATTTAATTCTAGCGCAAATCATTAATTGGACATACAGGTGTAGTCTCATTCTTACTAGTCTAAAAATCCATAAAAGGTATGGCAACGCTTCGGAGAAGAAGAGGCACAACTCAACAGAACCTGCGATGCAGTGGACAAAACCCCTAAACCAATATAGGCTTAGCACCGTAAGTGGCTTTTTCCATCCGCTATGTTGAGACATTAGGTACAGAGAGGAACACTCAACTGTTTAAAAGGCCGTCCCGTCAGAAACAGATAGAAAGACTTTTGTATGCTAGGCTTTATAAGTTTTATATATTGGATAGTATACCAATCTGCATACAATTGCAAATTTTTTTTTCGAAAAGTCATTCATTAATCTGACACCCTCGTTTAAGGCACACAAAACGCACACTTACCTTTTGATTTGTGCTCTTACCATTGATGTGCATGGATCCACACCTAACTAATAATTGAAACAAAATGGCTGCTGCCAGCAAGGAAAACAGGTAGGGCCAATTGTGATGTCATCATCCACGGATGCTGAGGGGTTCCATTGTGACACGCTCAATGTTCCGTCTATTGAAATTTTCATGGAAGCTGCAATATTGTTTCTCTGGAGGCTGCCATTTTGATTTGCAGTTAAAAATAGCAGTGATTTCAAAAGACAAGGAATGTTGGGAAGGGTTTGGATTGTAAAAACAGAAGTCTGCAATAAGGAAAACTAGTCTCTGCACATTTTTGCTTGCAGCTGCATTGAAATACTGGGTTGAAACCAGGTTTTCGATACCTGTAGCAGAAAAGGAAGGTGCAGGGGTGCTAAGGATATTTAATTCTAGCGCAAATCATTAATTGGACATACAGGTGTAGTCTCATTCTTACTAGTCTAAAAATCCATAAAAGGTATGGCAACGCTTCGGAGATGAAGAAGCAAAACTCATCTGAACCTGCGATGCAGTGGTCAAAAAACCTAAACCAATAAAGGCTTAGCACCGTAAGTGGCTTTTTCCATCCGCTATGTTGAGACATTAGGTACAGAGGGGAACACTCAACTGTTTAAAAGGCCGTCCCGTCAGAAACAGATAGAAAGACTTTTGTATGCTAGGCTTTATAAGTTTTATATATTGGATAGTATACCAATCTGCATACAATTGCAAATTTTTTTTTCTCAAAAAAGTCTTTCATTAATCTGACACCCTCGTTTAAGGCACACAAAACGCACACTTACCTTTTGATTTGTGCTCTTACCATTGATGTGCATGGATCCACACCTAACTAATAATTGAAGCAAAATGGCTGCTGCCAGCCAGGAAAACAGGTAGGGCCAATTGTGATGTCATCATCCACGGATGCTGAGGGGTTCCATTGTGACACGCTCAATGTTCCGTCTATTGAAATTTTCATGGAAGCTGCAATATTGTTTCTCTGGAGGCTGCCATTTTGATTTGCAGTTAAAAATAGCAGTGATTTCAAAAGACAAGGAATGTTGGGAAGGGTTTGGATTGTAAAAACAGAAGTCTGCAATAAGGAAAACTAGTCTCTGCGCATTTTTGCTTGCAGCTGCATTGAAATACTGGGTTGAAACCAGGTTTTCGATACCTGTAGCAGAAAAGGAAGGTGCAGGGGTTTTAAGCATATTCAATTCTAGCGCAAATCATTAATTGGACATACAGGTGTAGTCTCATTCTTACTAGTCTAAAAATCCATAAAAGGTATGGCAACGCTCCGGAGATGAAGAAGCAAAACTCATCTGAACCTGCGATGCAGTGGTCAAAAACCTAAACCAATATAGGCTTAGCACCGTAAGTGGCTTTTTCCATCCGCTATGTTGAGACATTAGGTACAGAGAGGAACACTCAACTGTTTAAAAGGCCGTCCCGTCAGAAACAGATAGAAAGACTTTTGTATGCTAGGCTTTATAAGTTTTATATATTGGATAGTATACCAATCTGCATACAATTGCAAATTTTTTTCTCAAAAAGTCATTCATTAATCTGACACCCTCGTTTAAGGCACACAAAACGCACACTTACCTTTTGATTTGTGCTCTTACCATTGATGTGCATGGATCCACACCTAACTAATAATTGAAACAAAATGGCTGCTGCCAGCAAGGAAAACAGGTAGGGCCAATTGTGATGTCATCATCCACGGATGCTGAGGGGTTCCATTGTGACACGCTCAATGTTCCGTCTATTGAAATTTTCATGGAAGCTGCAATATTGTTTCTCTGGAGGCTGCCATTTTGATTTGCAGTTAAAAATAGCAGTGATTTCAAAAGACAAGGAATGTTGGGAAGGGTTTGGATTGTAAAAACAGAAGTCTGCAATAAGGAAAACTAGTCTCTGCACATTTTTGCTTGCAGCTGCATTGAAATACTGGGTTGAAACCAGGTTTTCGATACCTGTAGCAGAAAAGGAAGGTGCAGGGGTGCTAAGGATATTTAATTCTAGCGCAAATCATTAATTGGACATACAGGTGTAGTCTCATTCTTACTAGTCTAAAAATCCATAAAAGGTATGGCAACGCTTCGGAGATGAAGAAGCAAAACTCATCTGAACCTGCGATGCAGTGGTCAAAAAACCTAAACCAATAAAGGCTTAGCACCGTAAGTGGCTTTTTCCATCCGCTATGTTGAGACATTAGGTACAGAGGGGAACACTCAACTGTTTAAAAGGCCGTCCCGTCAGAAACAGATAGAAAGACTTTTGTATGCTAGGCTTTATAAGTTTTATATATTGGATAGTATACCAATCTGCATACAATTGCAAATTTTTTTCTCAAAAAAGTCATTCATTAATCTGACACCCTCGTTTAAGGCACACAAAACGCACACTTACCTTTTGATTTGTGCTCTTACCATTGATGTGCATGGATCCACACCTAACTAATAATTGAAACAAAATGGCTGCTGCCAGCAAGGAAAACAGGTAGGGCCAATTGTGATGTCATCATCCACGGATGCTGAGGGGTTCCATTGTGACACGCTCAATGTTCCGTCTATTGAAATTTTCATGGAAGCTGCAATATTGTTTCTCTGGAGGCTGCCATTTTGATTTGCAGTTAAAAATAGCAGTGATTTCAAAAGACAAGGAATGTTGGGAAGGGTTTGGATTGTAAAAACAGAAGTCTGCAATAAGGAAAACTAGTCTCTGCACATTTTTGCTTGCAGCTGCATTGAAATACTGGGTTGAAACCAGGTTTTCGATACCTGTAGCAGAAAAGGAAGGTGCAGGGGTTTTAAGCATATTCAATTCTAGCGCAAATCATTAATTGGACATACAGGTGTAGTCTCATTCTTACTAGTCTAAAAATCCATAAAAGGTATGGCAACGCTTCGGAGATGAAGAAGCAAAACTCATCTGAACCTGCGATGCAGTGGTCAAAAAACCTAAACCAATATAGGCTTAGCACCGTAAGTGGCTTTTTCCATCCGCTATGTTGAGACATTAGGTACAGAGAGGAACACTCAACTGTTTAAAAGGCCGTCCCGTCAGAAACAGATAGAAAGACTTTTGTATGCTAGGCTTTATAAGTTTTATATATTGGATAGTATACCAATCTGCATACAATTGCAAATTTTTTTTTTCTCAAAAAAGTCATTCATTAATCTGACACCCTCGTTTAAGGCACACAAAACGCACACTTACCTTTTGATTTGTGCTCTTACCATTGATGTGCATGGATCCACACCTAACTAATAATTGAAACAAAATGGCTGCTGCCAGCAAGGAAAACAGGTAGGGCCAATTGTGATGTCATCATCCACGGATGCTGAGGGGTTCCATTGTGACACGCTCAATGTTCCGTCTATTGAAATTTTCATGGAAGCTGCAATATTGTTTCTCTGGAGGCTGCCATTTTGATTTGCAGTTAAAAATAGCAGTGATTTCAAAAGACAAGGAATGTTGGGAAGGGTTTGGATTGTAAAAACAGAAGTCTGCAATAAGGAAAACTAGTCTCTGCACATTTTTGCTTGCAGCTGCATTGAAATACTGGGTTGAAACCAGGTTTTCGATACCTGTAGCAGAAAAGGAAGGTGCAGGGGTGCTAAGGATATTTAATTCTAGCGCAAATCATTAATTGGACATACAGGTGTAGTCTCATTCTTACTAGTCTAAAAATCCATAAAAGGTATGGCAACGCTTCGGAGATGAAGAAGCAAAACTCATCTGAACCTGCGATGCAGTGGTCAAAAAACCTAAACCAATATAGGCTTAGCACCGTAAGTGGCTTTTTCCATCCGCTATGTTGAGACATTAGGTACAGAGAGGAACACTCAACTGTTTAAAAGGCCGTCCCGTCAGAAACAGATAGAAAGACTTTTGTATGCTAGGCTTTATAAGTTTTATATATTGGATAGTATACCAATCTGCATACAATTGCAAATTTTTTTTTTCTCAAAAAAGTCATTCATTAATCTGACACCCTCGTTTAAGGCACACAAAACGCACACTTACCTTTTGATTTGTGCTCTTACCATTGATGTGCATGGATCCACACCTAACTAATAATTGAAACAAAATGGCTGCTGCCAGCAAGGAAAACAGGTAGGGCCAATTGTGATGTCATCATCCACGGATGCTGAGGGGTTCCATTGTGACACGCTCAATGTTCCGTCTATTGAAATTTTCATGGAAGCTGCAATATTGTTTCTCTGGAGGCTGCCATTTTGATTTGCAGTTAAAAATAGCAGTGATTTCAAAAGACAAGGAATGTTGGGAAGGGTTTGGATTGTAAAAACAGAAGTCTGCAATAAGGAAAACTAGTCTCTGCACATTTTTGCTTGCAGCTGCATTGAAATACTGGGTTGAAACCAGGTTTTCGATACCTGTAGCAGAAAAGGAAGGTGCAGGGGTGCTAAGGATATTTAATTCTAGCGCAAATCATTAATTGGACATACAGGTGTAGTCTCATTCTTACTAGTCTAAAAATCCATAAAAGGTATGGCAACGCTTCGGAGATGAAGAAGCAAAACTCATCTGAACCTGCGATGCAGTGGTCAAAAACCTAAACCAATATAGGCTTAGCACCGTAAGTGGCTTTTTCCATCCGCTATGTTGAGACATTAGGTACAGAGAGGAACACTCAACTGTTTAAAAGGCCGTCCCGTCAGAAACAGATAGAAAGACTTTTGTATGCTAGGCTTTATAAGTTTTATATATTGGATAGTATACCAATCTGCATACAATTGCAAATTTTTTTTTCTCAAAAAGTCTTTCATTAATCTGACACCCTCGTTTAAGGCACACAAAACGCACACTTACCTTTTGATTTGTGCTCTTACCATTGATGTGCATGGATCCACACCTAACTAATAATTGAAACAAAATGGCTGCTGCCAGCAAGGAAAACAGGTAGGGCCAATTGTGATGTCATCATCCACGGATGCTGAGGGGTTCCATTGTGACACGCTCAATGTTCCGTCTATTGAAATTTTCATGGAAGCTGCAATATTGTTTCTCTGGAGGCTGCCATTTTGATTTGCAGTTAAAAATAGCAGTGATTTCAAAAGACAAGGAATGTTGGGAAGGGTTTGGATTGTAAAAACAGAAGTCTGCAATAAGGAAAACTAGTCTCTGCACATTTTTGCTTGCAGCTGCATTGAAATACTGGGTTGAAACCAGGTTTTCGATACCTGTAGCAGAAAAGGAAGGTGCAGGGTGCTAAGGATATTTAATTCTAGCGCAAATCATTAATTGGACATACAGGTGTAGTCTCATTCTTACTAGTCTAAAAATCCATAAAAGGTATGGCAACGCTTCGGAGATGAAGAAGCAAAACTCATCTGAACCTGCGATGCAGTGGTCAAAAAACCTAAACCAATAAAGGCTTAGCACCGTAAGTGGCTTTTTCCATCCGCTATGTTGAGACATTAGGTACAGAGGGGAACACTCAACTGTTTAAAAGGCCGTCCCGTCAGAAACAGATAGAAAGACTTTTGTATGCTAGGCTTTATAAGTTTTATATATTGGATAGTATACCAATCTGCATACAATTGCAAATTTTTTTTCTCAAAAAGTCTTTCATTAATCTGACACCCTCGTTTAAGGCACACAAAACGCACACTTACCTTTTGATTTGTGCTCTTACCATTGATGTGCATGGATCCACACCTAACTAATAATTGAAGCAAAATGGCTGCTGCCAGCCAGGAAAACAGGTAGGGCCAATTGTGATGTCATCATCCACGGATGCTGAGGGGTTCCATTGTGACACGCTCAATGTTCCGTCTATTGAAATTTTCATGGAAGCTGCAATATTGTTTCTCTGGAGGCTGCCATTTTGATTTGCAGTTAAAAATAGCAGTGATTTCAAAAGACAAGGAATGTTGGGAAGGGTTTGGATTGTAAAAACAGAAGTCTGCAATAAGGAAAACTAGTCTCTGCACATTTTTGCTTGCAGCTGCATTGAAATACTGGGTTGAAACCAGGTTTTCGATACCTGTAGCAGAAAAGGAAGGTGCAGGGGTTTTAAGCATATTCAATTCTAGCGCAAATCATTAATTGGACATACAGGTGTAGTCTCATTCTTACTAGTCTAAAAATCCATAAAAGGTATGGCAACGCTTCGGAGATGAAGAAGCAAAACTCATCTGAACCTGCGATGCAGTGGTCAAAAAACCTAAACCAATATAGGCTTAGCACCGTAAGTGGCTTTTTCCATCCGCTATGTTGAGACATTAGGTACAGAGAGGAACACTCAACTGTTTAAAAGGCCGTCCCGTCAGAAACAGATAGAAAGACTTTTGTATGCTAGGCTTTATAAGTTTTATATATTGGATAGTATACCAATCTGCATACAATTGCAAATTTTTTTTTCTCAAAAAGTCATTCATTAATCTGACACCCTCGTTTAAGGCACACAAAACGCACACTTACCTTTTGATTTGTGCTCTTACCATTGATGTGCATGGATCCACACCTAACTAATAATTGAAACAAAATGGCTGCTGCCAGCAAGGAAAACAGGTAGGGCCAATTGTGATGTCATCATCCACGGATGCTGAGGGGTTCCATTGTGACACGCTCAATGTTCCGTCTATTGAAATTTTCATGGAAGCTGCAATATTGTTTCTCTGGAGGCTGCCATTTTGATTTGCAGTTAAAAATAGCAGTGATTTCAAAAGACAAGGAATGTTGGGAAGGGTTTGGATTGTAAAAACAGAAGTCTGCAATAAGGAAAACTAGTCTCTGCACATTTTTGCTTGCAGCTGCATTGAAATACTGGGTTGAAACCAGGTTTTCGATACCTGTAGCAGAAAAGGAAGGTGCAGGGGTGCTAAGGATATTTAATTCTAGCGCAAATCATTAATTGGACATACAGGTGTAGTCTCATTCTTACTAGTCTAAAAATCCATAAAAGGTATGGCAACGCTTCGGAGATGAAGAAGCAAAACTCATCTGAACCTGCGATGCAGTGGTCAAAAAACCTAAACCAATAAAGGCTTAGCACCGTAAGTGGCTTTTTCCATCCGCTATGTTGAGACATTAGGTACAGAGGGGAACACTCAACTGTTTAAAAGGCCGTCCCGTCAGAAACAGATAGAAAGACTTTTGTATGCTAGGCTTTATAAGTTTTATATATTGGATAGTATACCAATCTGCATACAATTGCAAATTATTTTTTTCTCAAAAAAGTCTTTCATTAATCTGACACCCTCGTTTAAGGCACACGCACCCTTACCTTTTTATTTGTCCTCTTACCTGTTGATGTGCATGGATTCACACCTAACTAATAATTGAAACAAAATGGCTGCTGCCAGCAAGGAAAACAGGTAGGGCCAATTGTGATGTCATCATCCATGGATGCTGAAGGATTCCATTGTGACACGCTCAATGTTCCGTCTATTGAAATTTTCATGGAAGCTGCAATATTGTTTCTCTGGAGGCTGCCATTTTGATTTGCAGTTAAAAATAGCAGTGATTTCAAAAGACAAGGAATGTTGGGAAGGGTTTGGATTGTAAAAACAGAAGTCTGCAATAAGGAAAACTAGTCTCTGCACATTTTTGCTTGCAGCTGCATTGAAATACTGGGTTGAAACCAGGTTTTCGATACCTGTAGCAGAAAAGGAAGGTGCAGGGGTTTTAAGCATATTCAATTCTAGCGCAAATCATTAATTGGACATACAGGTGTAGTCTCATTCTTACTAGTCTAAAAATCCATAAAAGGTATGGCAACGCTTCGGAGATGAAGAAGCAAAACTCATCTGAACCTGCGATGCAGTGGTCAAAAAACCTAAACCAATATAGGCTTAGCACCGTAAGTGGCTTTTTCCATCCGCTATGTTGAGACATTAGGTACAGAGAGGAACACTCAACTGTTTAAAAGGCCGTCCCGTCAGAAACAGATAGAAAGACATTTGTATGCTAGGCTTTATAAGTTTTATATATTGGATAGTATACCAATCTGCATACAATTGCAAATTTTTTTTCTCAAAAAGTCATTCATTAATCTGACACCCTCGTTTAAGGCACACAAAACGCACACTTACCTTTTGATTTGTGCTCTTACCATTGATGTGCATGGATCCACACCTAACTAATAATTGAAACAAAATGGCTGCTGCCAGCAAGGAAAACAGGTAGGGCCAATTGTGATGTCATCATCCACGGATGCTGAGGGGTTCCATTGTGACACGCTCAATGTTCCGTCTATTGAAATTTTCATGGAAGCTGCAATATTGTTTCTCTGGAGGCTGCCATTTTGATTTGCAGTTAAAAATAGCAGTGATTTCAAAAGACAAGGAATGTTGGGAAGGGTTTGGATTGTAAAAACAGAAGTCTGCAATAAGGAAAACTAGTCTCTGCACATTTTTGCTTGCAGCTGCATTGAAATACTGGGTTGAAACCAGGTTTTCGATACCTGTAGCAGAAAAGGAAGGTGCAGGGGTGCTAAGGATATTTAATTCTAGCGCAAATCATTAATTGGACATACAGGTGTAGTCTCATTCTTACTAGTCTAAAAATCCATAAAAGGTATGGCAACGCTTCGGAGATGAAGAAGCAAAACTCATCTGAACCTGCGATGCAGTGGTCAAAAACCTAAACCAATAAAGGCTTAGCACCGTAAGTGGCTTTTTCCATCCGCTATGTTGAGACATTAGGTACAGAGAGGAACACTCAACTGTTTAAAAGGCCGTCCCGTCAGAAACAGATAGAAAGACTTTTGTATGCTAGGCTTTATAAGTTTTATATATTGGATAGTATACCAATCTGCATACAATTGCAAATTTTTTTTCTCAAAAAAGTCTTTCATTAATCTGACACCCTCGTTTAAGGCACACAAAACGCACACTTACCTTTTGATTTGTGCTCTTACCATTGATGTGCATGGATCCACACCTAACTAATAATTGAAGCAAAATGGCTGCTGCCAGCCAGGAAAACAGGTAGGGCCAATTGTGATGTCATCATCCACGGATGCTGAGGGGTTCCATTGTGACACGCTCAATGTTCCGTCTATTGAAATTTTCATGGAAGCTGCAATATTGTTTCTCTGGAGGCTGCCATTTTGATTTGCAGTTAAAAATAGCAGTGATTTCAAAAGACAAGGAATGTTGGGAAGGGTTTGGATTGTAAAAACAGAAGTCTGCAATAAGGAAAACTAGTCTCTGCACATTTTTGCTTGCAGCTGCATTGAAATACTGGGTTGAAACCAGGTTTTCGATACCTGTAGCAGAAAAGGAAGGTGCAGGGGTTTTAAGCATATTCAATTCTAGCGCAAATCATTAATTGGACATACAGGTGTAGTCTCATTCTTACTAGTCTAAAAATCCATAAAAGGTATGGCAACGCTTCGGAGATGAAGAAGCAAAACTCATCTGAACCTGCGATGCAGTGGTCAAAAAACCTAAACCAATATAGGCTTAGCACCGTAAGTGGCTTTTTCCATCCGCTATGTTGAGACATTAGGTACAGAGAGGAACACTCAACTGTTTAAAAGGCCGTCCCGTCAGAAACAGATAGAAAGACTTTTGTATGCTAGGCTTTATAAGTTTTATATATTGGATAGTATACCAATCTGCATACAATTGCAAATTTTTTTTTCTCAAAAAAGTCTTTCATTAATCTGACACCCTCGTTTAAGGCACACAAAACGCACACTTACCTTTTGATTTGTGCTCTTACCATTGATGTGCATGGATCCACACCTAACTAATAATTGAAACAAAATGGCTGCTGCCAGCAAGGAAAACAGGTAGGGCCAATTGTGATGTCATCATCCACGGATGCTGAGAGATTCCATTGTGACACGCTCAATGTTCCGTCTATTGAAATTTTCATGGAAGCTGCAATATTGTTTCTCTGGAGGCTGCCATTTTGATTTGCAGTTAAAAATAGCAGTGATTTCAAAAGACAAGGAATGTTGGGAAGGGTTTGGATTGTAAAAACAGAAGTCTGCAATAAGGAAAACTAGTCTCTGCGCATTTTTGCTTGCAGCTGCATTGAAATACTGGGTTGAAACCAGGTTTTCGATACCTGTAGCAGAAAAGGAAGGTGCAGGGGTTTTAAGCATATTCAATTCTAGCGCAAATCATTAATTGGACATACAGGTGTAGTCTCATTCTTACTAGTCTAAAAATCCATAAAAGGTATGGCAACGCTTCGGAGATGAAGAAGCAAAACTCATCTGAACCTGCGATGCAGTGGTCAAAAAACCTAAACCAATATAGGCTTAGCACCGTAAGTGGCTTTTTCCATCCGCTATGTTGAGACATTAGGTACAGAGAGGAACACTCAACTGTTTAAAAGGCCGTCCCGTCAGAAACAGATAGAAAGACTTTTGTATGCTAGGCTTTATAAGTTTTATATATTGGATAGTATACCAATCTGCATACAATTGCAAATTTTTTTTTTTCAAAAAAGTCATTCATTAATCTGACACCCTCGTTTAAGGCACACAAAACGCACACTTACCTTTTGATTTGTGCTCTTACCATTGATGTGCATGGATCCACACCTAACTAATAATTGAAACAAAATGGCTGCTGCCAGCAAGGAAAACAGGTAGGGCCAATTGTGATGTCATCATCCATGTCTGCTGAAGGGTTCCATTGTGACACGCTGAGTGTTCCATCTGTTGAAATTTTCATGGGGGCTGCCATATTGTTTTTCTGGAGGCTGCCATTTTGATTTGCAGTTAAAAATAGCAGTGATTTCAAAGACAAGGAATGTTGGGAAGGGTTTGGATTGTAAAAACAGAAGTCTGCAATAAGGAAAACTAGTCTCTGCACATTTTTGCTTGCAGCTGCATTGAAATACTGGGTTGAAACCAGGTTTTCGATACCTGTAGCAGAAAAGGAAGGTGCAGGGGTTTTAAGCATATTCAATTCTAGCGCAAATCATTAATTGGACATACAGGTGTAGTCTCATTCTTACTAGTCTAAAAATCCATAAAAGGTATGGCAACGCTTCGGAGATGAAGAAGCAAAACTCATCTGAACCTGCGATGCAGTGGTCAAAAAACCTAAACCAATATAGGCTTAGCACCGTAAGTGGCTTTTTCCATCCGCTATGTTGAGACATTAGGTACAGAGGGGAACACTCAACTGTTTAAAAGGCCGTCCCGTCAGAAACAGATAGAAAGACTTTTGTATGCTAGGCTTTATAAGTTTTATATATTGGATAGTATACCAATCTGCATACAATTGCAAATTTTTTTTTTCTCAAAAAAGTCTTTCATTAATCTGACACCCTCGTTTAAGGCACACAAAACGCACACTTACCTTTTGATTTGTGCTCTTACCATTGATGTGCATGGATCCACACCTAACTAATAATTGAAGCAAAATGGCTGCTGCCAGCCAAGAAAACAGGTAGGGCCAATTGTGATGTCATCATCCACGGATGCTGAGGGGTTCCATTGTGACACGCTCAATGTTCCGTCTATTGAAATTTTCATGGAAGCTGCAATATTGTTTCTCTGGAGGCTGCCATTTTGATTTGCAGTTAAAAATAGCAGTGATTTCAAAAGACAAGGAATGTTGGGAAGGGTTTGGATTGTAAAAACAGAAGTCTGCAATAAGGAAAACTAGTCTCTGCGCATTTTGCTTGCAGCTGAATTGAAATACTGGGTTGAAACCAGGTTTTCGATACCTGTAGCAGAAAAGGAAGGTGCAGGGGTTTTAAGCATATTCAATTCTAGCGCAAATCATTAATTGGACATACAGGTGTAGTCTCATTCTTACTAGTCTAAAAATCCATAAAAGGTATGGCAACGCTTCGGAGATGAAGAAGCAAAACTCATCTGAACCTGCGATGCAGTGGTCAAAAAACCTAAACCAATATAGGCTTAGCACCGTAAGTGGCTTTTTCCATCCGCTATGTTGAGACATTAGGTACAGAGAGGAACACTCAACTGTTTAAAAGGCCGTCCCGTCAGAAACAGATAGAAAGACTTTTGTATGCTAGGCTTTATAAGTTTTATATATTGGATAGTATACCAATCTGCATACAATTGCAATTTTTTTTTCCTCAAAAAAGTCATTCATTAATCTGACACCCTCGTTTAAGGCACACAAAACGCACACTTACCTTTTGATTTGTGCTCTTACCATTGATGTGCATGGATCCACACCTAACTAATAATTGAAACAAAATGGCTGCTGCCAGCAAGGAAAACAGGTAGGGCCAATTGTGATGTCATCATCCACGGATGCTGAAGGGTTCCATTGTGACACGCTCAATGTTCCGTCTATTGAAATTTTCATGGAAGCTGCAATATTGTTTCTCTGGAGGCTGCCATTTTGATTTGCAGTTAAAAATAGCAGTGATTTCAAAAGACAAGGAATGTTGGGAAGGGTTTGGATTGTAAAAACAGAAGTCTGCAATAAGGAAAACTAGTCTCTGCACATTTTGCTTGCAGCTGCATTGAAATACTGGGTTGAAACCAGGTTTTCGATACCTGTAGCAGAAAAGGAAGGTGCAGGGGTGCTAAGGATATTTAATTCTAGCGCAAATCATTAATTGGACATACAGGTGTAGTCTCATTCTTACTAGTCTAAAAATCCATAAAAGGTATGGCAACGCTTCGGAGATGAAGAAGCAAAACTCATCTGAACCTGCGATGCAGTGGTCAAAAAACCTAAACCAATAAAGGCTTAGCACCGTAAGTGGCTCTTTCCATCCGCTATGGTGAGTCATTAGGTACAGAGGAACACTCAACTGTTTAAAAGGCCGTCCCGTCAGAAACAGATAGAAAGACTTTTTGTATGCTAGGCTTTATAAGTTTTATATGTTGAATAGTATACCAATCTGCATACAATTGCAAAATTTTTTTTCTCAAAAAAGTCTTTCATTAATCTGACACCCTCGTTTAAGGCACACAAAACGCACACTTACCTTTTGATTTGTGCTCTTACCATTGATGTGCATGGATCCACACCTAACTAATAATTGAAACAAAATGGCTGCTGCCAGCAAGGAAAACAGGTAGGGCCAATTGTGATGTCATCATCCACGGATGCTGAGGGGTTCCATTGTGACACGCTCAATGTTCCGTCTATTGAAATTTTCATGGAAGCTGCAATATTGTTTCTCTGGAGGCTGCCATTTTGATTTGCAGTTAAAAATAGCAGTGATTTCAAAAGACAAGGAATGTTGGGAAGGGTTTGGATTGTAAAAACAGAAGTCTGCAATAAGGAAAACTAGTCTCTGCACATTTTTGCTTGCAGCTGCATTGAAATACTGGGTTGAAACCAGGTTTTCGATACCTGTAGCAGAAAAGGAAGGTGCAGGGGTTTTAAGCATATTCAATTCTAGCGAAAAATCAATAATTGGACATACAGGTGTAGTCTCATTCTTACTAGTCTAAAAATCCATAAAAGGTATGGCAACGCTTCGGAGATGAAGAAGCAAAACTCATCTGAACCTGCGATGCAGTGGTCAAAAAACCTAAACCAATATAGGCTTAGCACCGTAAGTGGCTTTTCCATCCGCTATGTTGAGACATTAGGTACAGAGAGGAACACTCAACTGTTTAAAAGGCCGTCCCGTCAGAAACAGATAGAAAGACTTTTGTATGCTAGGCTTTATAAGTTTTATATATTGGATAGTATACCAATCTGCATACAATTGCAAATTTTTTTCTCAAAAAAGTCTTTCATTAATCTGACACCCTCGTTTAAGGCACACAAAACGCACACTTACCTTTTGATTTGTGCTCTTACCATTGATGTGCATGGATCCACACCTAACTAATAATTGAAACAAAATGGCTGCTGCCAGCAAGGAAAACAGGTAGGGCCAATTGTGATGTCATCATCCACGTCTGCTGAAGGGTTCCATTGTGACACGCTCAATGTTCCGTCTATTGAAATTTTCATGGAAGCTGCAATATTGTTTCTCTGGAGGCTGCCATTTTGATTTGCAGTTAAAAATAGCAGTGATTTCAAAAGACAAGGAATGTTGGGAAGGGTTTGGATTGTAAAAACAGAAGTCTGCAATAAGGAAAACTAGTCTCTGCACATTTTTGCTTGCAGCTGCATTGAAATACTGGGTTGAAACCAGGTTTTCGATACCTGTAGCAGAAAAAGGAAGGTGCAGGGGTTTTAAGCATATTCAATTCTAGCGCAAATCATTAATTGGACATACAGGTGTAGTCTCATTCTTACTAGTCTAAAAATCCATAAAAGGTATGGCAACGCTTCGGAGATGAAGAAGCAAAACTCATCTGAACCTGCGATGCAGTGGTCAAAAAACCTAAACCAATATAGGCTTAGCACCGTAAGTGGCTTTTTCCATCCGCTATGTTGAGACATTAGGTACAGAGGGGAACACTCAACCGTTTAAAAGGCCATCCCGTCAGAAACAGAAAGAAAGACTTTTGCATGCTAGGCTTTATAATATATATTGGATAGTATATCAATCTGCACACAATTGCAATATGTTTTATTCTCAAAAAAGTCTTTCATTAATCTGACACCCTCGTTTAAGGCACACAAAACGCACACTTACCTTTTGATTTGTGCTCTTACCATTGATGTGCATGGATCCACACCTAACTAATAATTGAAACAAAATGGCTGCTGCCAGCAAGGAAAACAGGTAGGGCCAATTGTGATGTCATCATCCACGGATGCTGAGGGGTTCCATTGTGACACGCTCAATGTTCCGTCTATTGAAATTTTCATGGAAGCTGCAATATTGTTTCTCTGGAGGCTGCCATTTTGATTTGCAGTTAAAAATAGCAGTGATTTCAAAAGACAAGGAATGTTGGGAAGGGTTTGGATTGTAAAAACAGAAGTCTGCAATAAGGAAAACTAGTCTCTGCACATTTTTGCTTGCAGCTGCATTGAAATACTGGGTTGAAACCAGGTTTTCGATACCTGTAGCAGAAAAGGAAGGTGCAGGGGGTTTAAGCATATTCAATTCTAGCGCAAATCATTAATTGGACATACAGGTGTAGTCTCATTCTTACTAGTCTAAAAATCCATAAAAGGTATGGCAACGCTTCGGAGATGAAGAAGCAAAACTCATCTGAACCTGCGATGCAGTGGTCAAAAAACCTAAACCAATATAGGCTTAGCACCGTAAGTGGCTTTTTCCATCCGCTATGTTGAGACATTAGGTACAGAGAGGAACACTCAACTGTTTAAAAGGCCGTCCCGTCAGAAACAGATAGAAAGACTTTTGTATGCTAGGCTTTATAAGTTTTATATATTGGATAGTATACCAATCTGCATACAATTGCAAATTTTTTCTCAAAAAGTCATTCATTAATCTGACACCCTCGTTTAAGGCACACAAAACGCACACTTACCTTTTGATTTGTGCTCTTACCATTGATGTGCATGGATCCACACCTAACTAATAATTGAAACAAAATGGCTGCTGCCAGCAAGGAAAACAGGTAGGGCCAATTGTGATGTCATCATCCATGGATGCTGAGGGGTTCCATTGTGACACGCTCAGTGTTCCGTCTATTGAAATTTTCATGTGCGCTGCCATATTGATTTTCTGGAGGCTGCCATTTTGATTTGCAGTTAAACTTAGCAGTGATTTCAATGAACAAGGAATGTTGGGAAGGGTTTGGATTGTAAAAACAGAAGTCTGCAATAAGGAAAACTAGTCTCTGCGCATTTTTGCTTGCAGCTGCATTGAAATACTGGGTTGAAACCAGGTTTTCGATACCTGTAGCAGAAAAGGAAGGTGCAGGGGTTTTAAGCATATTCAATTCTAGCGCAAATCATTAATTGGACATACAGGTGTAGTCTCATTCTTACTAGTCTAAAAATCCATAAAAGGTATGGCAACGCTTCGGAGATGAAGAAGCAAAACTCATCTGAACCTGCGATGCAGTGGTCAAAAAACCTAAACCAATATAGGCTTAGCACCGTAAGTGGCTTTTTCCATCCGCTATGTTGAGACATTAGGTACAGAGAGGAACACTCAACTGTTTAAAAGGCCGTCCCGTCAGAAACAGATAGAAAGACTTTTGTATGCTAGGCTTTATAAGTTTTATATATTGGATAGTATACCAATCTGCATACAATTGCAAATTTTTTCTCAAAAAGTCTTTCATTAATCTGACACCCTCGTTTAAGGCACACAAAGCACACTTACCTTTTGATTTGTGCTCTTACCATTGATGTGCATGGATCCACACCTAACTAATAATTGAAACAAAATGGCTGCTGTCAGCAAGGAAAACAGGTAGGGCCAATTGTGATGTCATCATCCATGTCTGCTGAAGGGTTCCATTGTGACACGCTCAATGTTCCGTCTATTGAAATTTTCATGGAAGCTGCAATATTGTTTCTCTGGAGGCTGCCATTTTGATTTGCAGTTAAAAATAGCAGTGATTTCAAAAGACAAGGAATGTTGGGAAGGGTTTGGATTGTAAAAACAGAAGTCTGCAATAAGGAAAACTAGTCTCTGCACATTTTTGCTTGCAGCTGCATTGAAATATTGGGTTGAAACCAGGTTTTCGATACCTGTAGCAGAAAAGGAAGGTGCAGGGGTGCTAAGGATATTCATTTCTAGCGCCAAATCATTAATTGGACATACAGGTGTAGTCTCATTCTTACTAGTCTAAAAATCCATAAAAGGTATGGCAACTTGGAGATGAAGAAGCAAAACTCATCTGAACCTGCGATGCAGTGGTCAAAAAACCTAAACCAATATAGGCTTAGCACCGTAAGTGGCTTTTTCCATCCGCTATGTTGAGACATTAGGTACAGAGGAACACTCAACTGTTTAAAAGGCCGTCCCGTCAGAAACAGATAGAAAGACTTTTTGTATGCTAGGCTTTATAAGTTTTATATATTGGATAGTATACCAATCTGCATACAATTGCAAATTTTTTTCTCAAAAAAGTCATTCATTAATCTGACACCCTCGTTTAAGGCACACAAAAGCACACTTACCTTTTGATTTGTGCTCTTACCATTGATGTGCATGGATCCACACCTAACTAATAATTGAAACAAAATGGCTGCTGCCAGCAAGGAAAACAGGTAGGGCCAATTGTGATGTCATCATCCATGTCTGCTGAAGGGTTCCATTGTGACACGCTCAATGTTCCGTCTATTGAAATTTTCATGGAAGCTGCAATATTGTTTCTCTGGAGGCTGCCATTTTGATTTGCAGTTAAAAATAGCAGTGATTTCAAAAGACAAGGAATGTTGGGAAGGGTTTGGATTGTAAAAACAGAAGTCTGCAATAAGGAAAACTAGTCTCTGCACATTTTTGCTTGCAGCTGCATTGAAATACTGGGTTGAAACCAGGTTTTCGATACCTGTAGCAGAAAAGGAAGGTGCAGGGGTTTTAAGCATATTCAATTCTAGCGCAAATCATTAATTGGACATACAGGTGTAGTCTCATTCTTACTAGTCTAAAAATCCATAAAAGGTATGGCAACGCTTCGGAGATGAAGAAGCAAAACTCATCTGAACCTGCGATGCAGTGGTCAAAAAACCTAAACCAATATAGGCTTAGCACCGTAAGTGGCTTTTTCCATCCGCTATGTTGAGACATTAGGTACAGAGAGGAACACTCAACTGTTTAAAAGGCCGTCCCGTCAGAAACAGATAGAAAGACTTTTGTATGCTAGGCTTTATAAGTTTTATATATTGGATAGTATACCAATCTGCATACAATTGCAAATTTTTTCTCAAAAAGTCATTCATTAATCTGACACCCTCGTTTAAGGCACACAAAACGCACACTTACCTTTTGATTTGTGCTCTTACCATTGATGTGCATGGATCCACACCTAACTAATAATTGAAACAAAATGGCTGCTGCCAGCAAGGAAAACAGGTAGGGCCAATTGTGATGTCATCATCCACGGATGCTGAAAGGTTCCATTGTGACACGCTCAATGTTCCGTCTATTGAAATTTTCATGGAAGCTGCAATATTGTTTCTCTGGAGGCTGCCATTTTGATTTGCAGTTAAAAATAGCAGTGATTTCAAAAGACAAGGAATGTTGGGAAGGGTTTGGATTGTAAAAACAGAAGTCTGCAATAAGGAAAACTAGTCTCTGCACATTTTTGCTTGCAGCTGCATTGAAATACTGGGTTGAAACCAGGTTTTCGATACCTGTAGCAGAAAAGGAAGGTGCAGGGGTGCTAAGGATATTTAATTCTAGCCAAATCATTAATTGGACATACAGGTGTAGTCTCATTCTTACTAGTCTAAAAATCCATAAAAGGTATGGCAACGCTTCGGAGATGAAGAAGCAAAACTCATCTGAACCTGCGATGCAGTGGTCAAAAAACCTAAACCAATAAAGGCTTAGCACCGTAAGTGGCTTTTCCATCCGCTATGTTGAAACATTAGGTACAGAGGAACACTCAACTGTTTAAAAGGCCGTCCCGTCAGAAACAGATAGAAAGACTTTTGTATGCTAGGCTTTATAAGTTTTATATATTGGATAGTATACCAATCTGCATACAATTGCAAATTATTTTTTTCTCAAAAAAGTCTTTCATTAATCTGACACCCTCGTTTAAGGCACACAAACGCACACTTACCTTTTGATTTGTGCTCTTACCATTGATGTGCATGGATCCACACCTAACTAATAATTGAAGCAAAATGGCTGCTGCCAGCAAGGAAAACAGGTAGGGCCAATTGTGATGTCATCATCCACGGATGCTGAGAGATTCCATTGTGACACGCTCAATGTTCCGTCTATTGAAATTTTCATGGAAGCTGCAATATTGTTTCTCTGGAGGCTGCCATTTTGATTTGCAGTTAAAAATAGCAGTGATTTCAAAAGACAAGGAATGTTGGGAAGGGTTTGGATTGTAAAAACAGAAGTCTGCAATAAGGAAAACTAGTCTCTGCGCATTTTTGCTTGCAGCTGCATTGAAATACTGGGTTGAAACCAGGTTTTCGATACCTGTAGCAGAAAAGGAAGGTGCAGGGGTTTTAAGCATATTCAATTCTAGCGCAAATCATTAATTGGACATACAGGTGTAGTCTCATTCTTACTAGTCTAAAAATCCATAAAAGGTATGGCAACGCTTCGGAGATGAAGAAGCAAAACTCATCTGAACCTGCGATGCAGTGGTCAAAAAACCTAAACCAATATAGGCTTAGCACCGTAAGTGGCTTTTTCCATCCGCTATGTTGAGACATTAGGTACAGAGAGGAACACTCAACTGTTTAAATAGCTATCCTGTCAGAAACAGATAGAAAGACTTTTGTACGCTAGGCTTTATAATATATGTTGGATAGTATACCAATCTGCACAAAATTGCAATATTTTTTCCTCAAAAAAGTCTTTCTTCAATCTGACACCCTCGGTTGAGGCACACAAAACACACCCTTACCTTTTTATTTGTGCTCTTACCGTTGATGTGCATGGATCCACACCTAACTAATAATTGAAACAAAATGGCTGCTGCCAGCAAGGAAAACAGGTAGGGCCAATTGTGATGTCATCATCCATGGATGCTGAGGGGTTCCATTGTGACACGCTCAATGTTCCGTCTATTGAAATTTTCATGGAAGCTGCAATATTGTTTCTCTGGAGGCTGCCATTTTGATTTGCAGTTAAAAATAGCAGTGATTTCAAAAGACAAGGAATGTTGGGAAGGGTTTGGATTGTAAAAACAGAAGTCTGCAATAAGGAAAACTAGTCTCTGCACATTTTTGCTTGCAGCTGCATTGAAATACTGGGTTGAAACCAGGTTTTCGATACCTGTAGCAGAAAAGGAAGGTGCAGGGGTTTTAAGCATATTCAATTCTAGCGCAAATCATTAATTGGACATACAGGTGTAGTCTCATTCTTACTAGTCTAAAAATCCATAAAAGGTATGGCAACGCTTCGGAGATGAAGAAGCAAAACTCATCTGAACCTGCGATGCAGTGGTCAAAAACCTAAACCAATATAGGCTTAGCACCGTAAGTGGCTTTTTCCATCCGCTATGTTGAGACATTAGGTACAGAGAGGAACACTCAACTGTTTAAAGGCCGTCCCGTCAGAAACAGATAGAAAGACTTTTGTATGCTAGGCTTTATAAGTTTTATATATTGGATAGTATACCAATCTGCATACAATTGCAAATTTTTTTTTCTCAAAAAAGTCTTTCATTAATCTGACACCCTCGTTTAAGGCACACAAAACGCACACTTACCTTTTGATTTGTGCTCTTACCATTGATGTGCATGGATCCACACCTAACTAATAATTGAAACAAAATGGCTGCTGCCAGCAAGGAAAACAGGTAGGGCCAATTGTGATGTCATCATCCACGGATGCTGAGGGGTTCCATTGTGACACGCTCAATGTTCCGTCTATTGAAATTTTCATGGAAGCTGCAATATTGTTTCTCTGGAGGCTGCCATTTTGATTTGCAGTTAAAAATAGCAGTGATTTCAAAAGACAAGGAATGTTGGGAAGGGTTTGGATTGTAAAAACAGAAGTCTGCAATAAGGAAAACTAGTCTCTGCACATTTTTGCTTGCAGCTGCATTGAAATACTGGGTTGAAACCAGGTTTTCGATACCTGTAGCAGAAAAGGAAGGTGCAGGGGTTTTAAGCATATTCAATTCTAGCGCAAATCATTAATTGGACATACAGGTGTAGTCTCATTCTTACTAGTCTAAAAATCCATAAAAGGTATGGCAACGCTTCGGAGATGAAGAAGCAAAACTCATCTGAACCTGCGATGCAGTGGTCAAAAAACCTAAACCAATATAGGCTTAGCACCGTAAGTGGCTTTTCCATCCGCTATGTTGAGACATTAGGTACAGAGAGGAACACTCAACTGTTTAAAAGGCCGTCCCGTCAGAAACAGATAGAAAGACTTTTGTATGCTAGGCTTTATAAGTTTTATATATTGGATAGTATACCAATCTGCATACAATTGCAAATTTTTTCTCAAAAAAGTCATTCATTAATCTGACACCCTCGTTTAAGGCACACAAAACGCACACTTACCTTTTGATTTGTGCTCTTACCATTGATGTGCATGGATCCACACCTAACTAATAATTGAAACAAAATGGCTGCTGCCAGCAAGGAAAACAGGTAGGGCCAATTGTGATGTCATCATCCATGGATGCTGAGGGGTTCCATTGTGACACGCTCAATGTTCCGTCTATTGAAATTTTCATGGAAGCTGCAATATTGTTTCTCTGGAGGCTGCCATTTTGATTTGCAGTTAAAAATAGCAGTGATTTCAAAAGACAAGGAATGTTGGGAAGGGTTTGGATTGTAAAAACAGAAGTCTGCAATAAGGAAAACTAGTCTCTGCACATTTTGCTTGCAGCTGCATTGAAATACTGGGTTGAAACCAGGTTTTCGATACCTGTAGCAGAAAAGGAAGGTGCAGGGGTGCTAAGGATATTTAATTCTAGCGCAAATCATTAATTGGACATATAGGTGTAGTCTCATTCTTACTAGTCTAAAAATCCATAGCTTCGGAGATGAAGAAGCAAAACTCATCTGAACCTGCGATGCAGTGGTCAAAAAACCTAAACCAATAAAGGCTTAGCACCGTAAGTGGCTTTTTCCATCCGCTATGTTGAGACATTAGGTACAGAGGGGAACACTCAACTGTTTAAAAGGCCGTCCCGTCAGAAACAGATAGAAAGACTTTTGTATGCTAGGCTTTATAAGTTTTATATATTGGATAGTATACCAATCTGCATACAATTGCAAATTTTTTCTCCTCAAAAAAAGTCTTTCATTAATCTGACACCCTCGTTTAAGGCACACAAAACGCACACTTACCTTTTGATTTGTGCTCTTACCATTGATGTGCATGGATCCACACCTAACTAATAATTGAAGCAAAATGGCTGCTGCCAGCAAAGAAAACAGGTAGGGCCAATTGTGATGTCATCATCCATGTCTGCTGAAGGGTTCCATTGTGACACGCTCAATGTTCCGTCTATTGAAATTTTCATGGAAGCTGCAATATTGTTTCTCTGGAGGCTGCCATTTTGATTTGCAGTTAAAAATAGCAGTGATTTCAAAAGACAAGGAATGTTGGGAAGGGTTTGGATTGTAAAAACAGAAGTCTGCAATAAGGAAAACTAGTCTCTGCACATTTTTGCTTGCAGCTGCATTGAAATACTGGGTTGAAACCAGGTTTTCGATACCTGTAGAAGAAAAAGGAAGGTGCAGGGGTTTAAAGGATATTCAATTCTAGCGCCAAATCATTAATTGGACATACAGGTGTAGTCTCATTCTTACTAGTCTAAAAATCCATAAAAGGTATGGCAGCTTGGAGATGAAGAAGCAAAACTCATCTGAACCTGCGATGCAGTGGTCAAAAAACCTAAACCAATATAGGCTTAGCACCGTAAGTGGCTTTTTCCATCCGCTATGTTGAGACATTAGGTACAGAGAGGAACACTCAACTGTTTAAAAGGCCGTCCCGTCAGAAACAGATAGAAAGACTTTTGTATGCTAGGCTTTATAAGTTTTATATATTGGATAGTATACCAATCTGCATACAATTGCAAATTTTTTCTCAAAAAAGTCATTCATTAATCTGACACCCTCGTTTAAGGCACACAAAACGCACACTTACCTTTTGATTTGTGCTCTTACCATTGATGTGCATGGATCCACACCTAACTAATAATTGAAACAAAATGGCTGCTGCCAGCAAGGAAAACAGGTAGGGCCAATTGTGATGTCATCATCCACGGATGCTGAGGGGTTCCATTGTGACACGCTCAATGTTCCGTCTATTGAAATTTTCATGGAAGCTGCAATATTGTTTCTCTGGAGGCTGCCATTTTGATTTGCAGTTAAAAATAGCAGTGATTTCAAAAGACAAGGAATGTTGGGAAGGGTTTGGATTGTAAAAACAGAAGTCTGCAATAAGGAAAACTAGTCTCTGCGCATTTTTGCTTGCAGCTGAATTGAAATACTGGGTTGAAACCAGGTTTTCGATACCTGTAGCAGAAAAGGAAGGTGCAGGGGTTTTAAGCATATTCAATTCTAGCGCAAATCATTAATTGGACATACAGGTGTAGTCTCATTCTTACTAGTCTAAAAATCCATAAAAGGTATGGCAACGCTTCGGAGATGAAGAAGCAAAACTCATCTGAACCTGCGATGCAGTGGTCAAAAAACCTAAACCAATATAGGCTTAGCACCGTAAGTGGCTTTTTCCATCCGCTATGTTGAGACATTAGGTACAGAGGAACACTCAACTGTTTAAAAGGCCGTCCCGTCAGAAACAGATAGAAAGACTTTTGTATGCTAGGCTTTATAAGTTTTATATATTGGATAGTATACCAATCTGCATACAATTGCAAAATTTTTTTTCTCAAAAAAGTCTTTCATTAATCTGACACCCTCGTTTAAGGCACACAAAACGCACACTTACCTTTTGATTTGTGCTCTTACCATTGATGTGCATGGATCCACACCTAACTAATAATTGAAGCAAAATGGCTGCTGCCAGCCAGGAAAACAGGTAGGGCCAATTGTGATGTCATCATCCACGGATGCTGAGGGGTTCCATTGTGACACGCTCAATGTTCCGTCTATTGAAATTTTCATGGAAGCTGCAATATTGTTTCTCTGGAGGCTGCCATTTTGATTTGCAGTTAAAAATAGCAGTGATTTCAAAGACAAGGAATGTTGGGAAGGGTTTGGATTGTAAAAACAGAAGTCTGCAATAAGGAAAACTAGTCTCTGCACATTTTTGCTTGCAGCTGCATTGAAATACTGGGTTGAAACCAGGTTTTCGATACCTGTAGCAGAAAAGGAAGGTGCAGGGGTTTAAGCATATTCAATTCTAGCGCAAATCATTAATTGGACATACAGGTGTAGTCTCATTCTTACTAGTCTAAAAATCCATAAAAGGTATGGCAACGCTTCGGAGATGAAGAAGCAAAACTCATCTGAACCTGCGATGCAGTGGTCAAAAAACCTAAACCAATATAGGCTTAGCACCGTAAGTGGCTTTTCCATCCGCTATGTTGAGACATTAGGTACAGAGAGGAACACTCAACTGTTTAAAGGCCGTCCCGTCAGAAACAGATAGAAAGACTTTTGTATGCTAGGCTTTATAAGTTTTATATATTGGATAGTATACCAATCTGCATACAATTGCAAATTATTTTTTTTTTTTTCAAAAGTCTTTCATTAATCTGACACCCTCGTTTAAGGCACACAAAACGCACACTTACCTTTTGATTTGTGCTCTTACCATTGATGTGCATGGATCCACACCTAACTAATAATTGAAACAAAATGGCTGCTGCCAGCAAGGAAAACAGGTAGGGCCAATTGTGATGTCATCATCCACGGATGCTGAAGGGTTCCATTGTGACACGCTCAATGTTCCGTCTATTGAAATTTTCATGGAAGCTGCAATATTGTTTCTCTGGAGGCTGCCATTTTGATTTGCAGTTAAAAATAGCAGTGATTTCAAAAGACAAGGAATGTTGGGAAGGGTTTGGATTGTAAAAACAGAAGTCTGCAATAAGGAAAACTAGTCTCTGCACATTTTTGCTTGCAGCTGCATTGAAATACTGGGTTGAAACCAGGTTTTCGATACCTGTAGCAGAAAAGGAAGGAAGGTGCAGGGGTTTTAAGCATATTCAATTCTAGCGCAAATCATTAATTGGACATACAGGTGTAGTCTCATTCTTACTAGTCTAAAAATCCATAAAAGGTATGGCAGCGCTTCGGAGATGAAGAAGCAAAACTCATCTGAACCTGCGATGCAGTGGTCAAAAAACCTAAACCAATATAGGCTTAGCACCGTAAGTGGCTTTTTCCATCCGCTATGTTGAGACATTAGGTACAGAGAGGAACACTCAACTGTTTAAAAGGCCGTCCCGTCAGAAACAGATAGAAAGACTTTTGTATGCTAGGCTTTATAAGTTTTATATATTGGATAGTATACCAATCTGCATACAATTGCAAATTTTTTTCTCAAAAAAGTCTTTCATTAATCTGACACCCTCGTTTAAGGCACACAAAACGCACACTTACCTTTTGATTTGTGCTCTTACCATTGATGTGCATGGATCCACACCTAACTAATAATTGAAACAAAATGGCTGCTGCCAGCAAGGAAAACAGGTAGGGCCAATTGTGATGTCATCATCCACGGATGCTGAAGGGTTCCATTGTGACACGCTCAATGTTCCGTCTATTGAAATTTTCATGGAAGCTGCAATATTGTTTCTCTGGAGGCTGCCATTTTGATTTGCAGTTAAAAATAGCAGTGATTTCAAAAGACAAGGAATGTTGGGAAGGGTTTGGATTGTAAAAACAGAAGTCTGCAATAAGGAAAACTAGTCTCTGCACATTTTTGCTTGCAGCTGCATTGAAATACTGGGTTGAAACCAGGTTTTCGATACCTGTAGCAGAAAAGGAAGGTGCAGGGGTTTTAAGCATATTCAATTCTAGCGCAAATCATTAATTGGACATACAGGTGTAGTCTCATTCTTACTAGTCTAAAAATCCATAAAAGGTATGGCAACGCTTCGGAGATGAAGAAGCAAAACTCATCTGAACCTGCGATGCAGTGGTCAAAAAACCTAAACCAATATAGGCTTAGCACCGTAAGTGGCTTTTTCCATCCGCTATGTTGAGACATTAGGTACAGAGAGGAACACTCAACTGTTTAAAAGGCCGTCCCGTCAGAAACAGATAGAAAGACTTTTGTATGCTAGGCTTTATAAGTTTTATATATTGGATAGTATACCAATCTGCATACAATTGCAAATTATTTTTTTCTCAAAAAAGTCTTTCATTAATCTGACACCCTCGTTTAAGGCACACAAAACGCACACTTACCTTTTGATTTGTGCTCTTACCATTGATGTGCATGGATCCACACCTAACTAATAATTGAAACAAAATGGCTGCTGCCAGCAAGGAAAACAGGTAGGGCCAATTGTGATGTCATCATCCACGGATGCTGAGAGATTCCATTGTGACACGCTCAATGTTCCGTCTATTGAAATTTTCATGGAAGCTGCAATATTGTTTCTCTGGAGGCTGCCATTTTGATTTGCAGTTAAAAATAGCAGTGATTTCAAAAGACAAGGAATGTTGGGAAGGGTTTGGATTGTAAAAACAGAAGTCTGCAATAAGGAAAACTAGTCTCTGCACATTTTTGCTTGCAGCTGCATTGAAATACTGGGTTGAAACCAGGTTTTCGATACCTGTAGCAGAAAAGGAAGGTGCAGGGGTGCTAAGGATATTTAATTCTAGCGCAAATCATTAATTGGACATACAGGTGTAGTCTCATTCTTACTAGTCTAAAAATCCATAAAAGGTATGGCAACGCTTCGGAGATGAAGAAGCAAAACTCATCTGAACCTGCGATGCAGTGGTCAAAAAACCTAAACCAATATAGGCTTAGCACCGTAAGTGGCTTTTTCCATCCGCTATGTTGAGACATTAGGTACAGAGAGGAACACTCAACTGTTTAAAAGGCCGTCCCGTCAGAAACAGATAGAAAGACTTTTGTATGCTAGGCTTTATAAGTTTTATATATTGGATAGTATACCAATCTGCATACAATTGCAAATTTTTTTCTCAAAAAAGTCTTTCATTAATCTGACACCCTCGTTTAAGGCACACAAAACGCACACTTACCTTTTGATTTGTGCTCTTACCATTGATGTGCATGGATCCACACCTAACTAATAATTGAAACAAAATGGCTGCTGCCAGCAAGGAAAACAGAGTAGGGCCAATTGTGATGTCATCATCCATGTCTGCTGAAGGGTTCCATTGTGACACGCTCAATGTTCCGTCTATTGAAATTTTCATGGAAGCTGCAATATTGTTTCTCTGGAGGCTGCCATTTTGATTTGCAGTTAAAAATAGCAGTGATTTCAAAAGACAAGGAATGTTGGGAAGGGTTTGGATTGTAAAAACAGAAGTCTGCAATAAGGAAAACTAGTCTCTGCACATTTTTGCTTGCAGCTGCATTGAAATACTGGGTTGAAACCAGGTTTTCGATACCTGTAGCAGAAAAAGGAAGGTGCAGGGTGCTAAGCATATTCAATTCTAGCGCCAAATCATTAATTGGACATACAGGTGTAGTCTCATTCTTACTAGTCTAAAAATCCATAAAAGGTATGGCAACTTGAGATGAAGAAGCAAAACTCATCTGAACCTGCGATGCAGTGGTCAAAAAACCTAAACCAATATAGGCTTAGCACCGTAAGTGGCTTTTTCCATCCGCTATGTTGAGACATTAGGTACAGAGAGGAACACTCAACTGTTTAAAAGGCCGTCCCGTCAGAAACAGATAGAAAGACTTTTGTATGCTAGGCTTTATAAGTTTTATATATTGGATAGTATACCAATCTGCATACAATTGCAAATTTTTTCTCAAAAGTCTTTCATTAATCTGACACCCTCGTTTAAGGCACACAAAACGCACACTTACCTTTTGATTTGTGCTCTTACCATTGATGTGCATGGATCCACACCTAACTAATAATTGAAACAAAATGGCTGCTGCCAGCAAGGAAAACAGGTAGGGCCAATTGTGATGTCATCATCCACGTCTGCTGAAGGGTTCCATTGTGACACGCTGAGTGTTCCATCTGTTGAAATTTTCATGGGGGCTGCCATATTGTTTTTCTGGAGGCTGCCATTTTGATTTGCAGTTAAACAGAGCAGTCAATTCAATGAACAAGGAATGTTGGGAAGGGTTTGGATTGTAAAAACAGAAGTCTGCAATAAGGAAAACTAGTCTCTGCACATTTTTGCTTGCAGCTGCATTGAAATACTGGGTTGAAACCAGGTTTTCGATACCTGTAGCAAAAAAAGGAAGGTGCAGGGGTGCTAAGGATATTTAATTCTAGCGCAAATCATTAATTGGACATACAGGTGTAGTCTCATTCTTACTAGTCTAAAAATCCATAAAAGGTATGGCAACGCTTCGGAGATGAAGAAGCAAAACTCATCTGAACCTGCGATGCAGTGGTCAAAAAACCTAAACCAATAAAGGCTTAGCACCGTAAGTGGCTTTTTCCATCCGCTATGTTGAGACATTAGGTACAGAGGGGAACACTCAACTGTTTAAAAGGCCGTCCCGTCAGAAACAGATAGAAAGACTTTTGTATGCTAGGCTTTATAAGTTTTATATATTGGATAGTATACCAATCTGCATACAATTGCAAATTATTTTTTTCTCAAAAAAGTCTTTCATTAATCTGACACCCTCGTTTAAGGCACACAAAACGCACACTTACCTTTTGATTTGTGCTCTTACCATTGATGTGCATGGATCCACACCTAACTAATAATTGAAGCAAAATGGCTGCTGCCAGCCAAGAAAACAGGTAGGGCCAATTGTGATGTCATCATCCACGGATGCTGAGGGGTCCATTGTGACACGCTCAATGTTCCGTCTATTGAAATTTTCATGGAAGCTGCAATATTGTTTCTCTGGAGGCTGCCATTTTGATTTGCAGTTAAAAATAGCAGTGATTTCAAAAGACAAGGAATGTTGGGAAGGGTTTGGATTGTAAAAACAGAAGTCTGCAATAAGGAAAACTAGTCTCTGCGCATTTTTGCTTGCAGCTGAATTGAAATACTGGGTTGAAACCAGGTTTTCGATACCTGTAGCAGAAAAAGGAAGGTGCAGGGGTTTTAAGCATATTCAATTCTAGCGCAAATCATTAATTGGACATACAGGTGTAGTCTCATTCTTACTAGTCTAAAAATCCATAAAAGGTATGGCAACGCTTCAGAGATGAAGAAGCAAAACTCATCTGAACCTGCGATGCAGTGGTCAAAAAACCTAAACCAATATAGGCTTAGCACCGTAAGTGGCTTTTTCCATCCGCTATGTTGAGACATTAGGTACAGAGAGGAACACTCAACTGTTTAAAAGGCCGTCCCGTCAGAAACAGATAGAAAGACTTTTGTATGCTAGGCTTTATAAGTTTTATATATTGGATAGTATACCAATCTGCATACAATTGCAAATTTTTTTTTCTCAAAAAAGTCATTCATTAATCTGACACCCTCGTTTAAGGCACACAAAACGCACACTTACCTTTTGATTTGTGCTCTTACCATTGATGTGCATGGATCCACACCTAACTAATAATTGAAACAAAATGGCTGCTGCCAGCAAGGAAAACAGGTAGGGCCAATTGTGATGTCATCATCCACGGATGCTGAAAGGTTCCATTGTGACACGCTCAATGTTCCGTCTATTGAAATTTTCATGGAAGCTGCAATATTGTTTCTCTGGAGGCTGCCATTTTGATTTGCAGTTAAAAATAGCAGTGATTTCAAAAGACAAGGAATGTTGGGAAGGGTTTGGATTGTAAAAACAGAAGTCTGCAATAAGGAAAACTAGTCTCTGCACATTTTTGCTTGCAGCTGCATTGAAATACTGGGTTGAAACCAGGTTTTCGATACCTGTAGCAGAAAAAGGAAGGTGCAGGGGTGCTAAGGATATTTAATTCTAGCGCAAATCATTAATTGGACATACAGGTGTAGTCTCATTCTTACTAGTCTAAAAATCCATAAAAGGTATGGCAACGCTTCGGAGATGAAGAAGCAAAACTCATCTGAACCTGCGATGCAGTGGTCAAAAAACCTAAACCAATAAAGGCTTAGCACCGTAAGTGGCTTTTTCCATCCGCTATGTTGAGACATTAGGTACAGAGGGGAACACTCAACTGTTTAAAAGGCCGTCCCGTCAGAAACAGATAGAAAGACTTTTGTATGCTAGGCTTTATAAGTTTTATATATTGGATAGTATACCAATCTGCATACAATTGCAAATTTTTTTTTTCTCAAAAAAGTCTTTCATTAATCTGACACCCTCGTTTAAGGCACACAAAACGCACACTTACCTTTTGATTTGTGCTCTTACCATTGATGTGCATGGATCCACACCTAACTAATAATTGAAGCAAAATGGCTGCTGCCAGCCAGGAAAACAGGTAGGGCCAATTGTGATGTCATCATCCACGGATGCTGAGGGGTTCCATTGTGACACGCTCAATGTTCCGTCTATTGAAATTTTCATGGAAGCTGCAATATTGTTTCTCTGGAGGCTGCCATTTTGATTTGCAGTTAAAAATAGCAGTGATTTCAAAAGACAAGGAATGTTGGGAAGGGTTTGGATTGTAAAAACAGAAGTCTGCAATAAGGAAAACTAGTCTCTGCACATTTTTGCTTGCAGCTGCATTGAAATACTGGGTTGAAACCAGGTTTTCGATACCTGTAGCAGAAAAGGAAGGTGCAGGGGATTTAAGCATATTCAATTCTAGCCCAAATCATTAATTGGACATACAGGTGTAGTCTCATTCTTACTAGTCTAAAAATCCATAAAAGGTATGGCAACGCTTCGGAGATGAAGAAGCAAAACTCATCTGAACCTGCGATGCAGTGGTCAAAAAACCTAAACCAATATAGGCTTAGCACCGTAAGTGGCTTTTCCATCCGCTATGTTGAGACATTAGGTACAGAGAGGAACACTCAACTGTTTAAAAGGCCGTCCCGTCAGAAACAGATAGAAAGACTTTTGTATGCTAGGCTTTATAAGTTTTATATATTGGATAGTATACCAATCTGCATACAATTGCAAATTTTTTTTCTCAAAAAAGTCATTCATTAATCTGACACCCTCGTTTAAGGCACACAAAGCGCACACTTACCTTTTGATTTGTGCTCTTACCATTGATGTGCATGGATCCACACCTAACTAATAATTGAAACAAAATGGCTGCTGCCAGCAAGGAAAACAGGTAGGGCCAATTGTGATGTCATCATCCATGTCTGCTGAAGGGTTCCATTGTGACACGCTCAATGTTCCGTCTATTGAAATTTTCATGGAAGCTGCAATATTGTTTCTCTGGAGGCTGCCATTTTGATTTGCAGTTAAAAATAGCAGTGATTTCAAAAGACAAGGAATGTTGGGAAGGGTTTGGATTGTAAAAACAGAAGTCTGCAATAAGGAAAACTAGTCTCTGCACATTTTTGCTTGCAGCTGCATTGAAATACTGGGTTGAAACCAGGTTTTCGATACCTGTAGCAGAAAAAGAAGGTGCAGGGGTGCTAAGGATATTTAATTCTAGCGCAAATCATTAATTGGACATACAGGTGTAGTCTCATTCTTACTAGTCTAAAAATCCATAAAAGGTATGGCAGCGCTTAGAGATGAAGAAGCAAAACTCATCTGAACCTGCGATGCAGTGGTCAAAAAACCTAAACCAATAAAGGCTTAGCACCGTAAGTGGCTTTTCCATCCGCTATGTTGAGACATTAGGTACAGAGGAACACTCAACTGTTTAAAAGGCCGTCCCGTCAGAAACAGATAGAAAGACTTTTGTATGCTAGGCTTTATAAGTTTTATATATTGGATAGTATACCAATCTGCATACAATTGCACATTTTTTCTCAAAAAAGTCTTTCATTAATCTGACGCCCTCGTTTAAGGCACACAAAGCGCACACTTACCTTTTGATTTGTGCTCTTACCATTGATGTGCATGGATCCACACCTAACTAATAATTGAAACAAAATGGCTGCTGCCAGCAAGGAAAACAGAGTAGGGCCAATTGTGATGTCATCATCCATGTCTGCTGAAGGGTTCCATTGTGACACGCTGAGTGTTCCATCTGTTGAAATTTTCATGGGGGCTGCCATATTGTTTTTCTGGAGGCTGCCATTTTGATTTGCAGTTAAAAATAGCAGTGATTTCAAAGACAAGGAATGTTGGGAAGGGTTTGGATTGTAAAAACAGAAGTCTGCAATAAGGAAAACTAGTCTCTGCACATTTTTGCTTGCAGCTGCATTGAAATACTGGGTTGAAACCAGGTTTTCGATACCTGTAGCAGAAAAAGGAAGGTGCAGGAGTTTTAAGCATATTCAATTCTAGCGCAAATCATTAATTGGACATACAGGTGTAGTCTCATTCTTACTAGTCTAAAAATCCATAAAAGGTATGGCAACGCTTCGGAGATGAAGAAGCAAAACTCATCTGAACCTGCGATGCAGTGGTCAAAAAACCTAAACCAATATAGGCTTAGCACCGTAAGTGGCTTTTTCCATCCGCTATGTTGAGACATTAGGTACAGAGAGGAACACTCAACTGTTTAAAAGGCCGTCCCGTCAGAAACAGATAGAAAGACTTTTGTATGCTAGGCTTTATAAGTTTTATATATTGGATAGTATACCAATCTGCATACAATTGCAAAATATTTTTTCTCAAAAAAGTCATTCATTAATCTGACACCCTCGTTTAAGGCACACAAAACGCACACTTACCTTTTGATTTGTGCTCTTACCATTGATGTGCATGGATCCACACCTAACTAATAATTGAAACAAAATGGCTGCTGCCAGCAAGGAAAACAGGTAGGGCCAATTGTGATGTCATCATCCACGGATGCTGAAGGGTTCCATTGTGACACGCTCAATGTTCCGTCTATTGAAATTTTCATGGAAGCTGCAATATTGTTTCTCTGGAGGCTGCCATTTTGATTTGCAGTTAAAAATAGCAGTGATTTCAAAAGACAAGGAATGTTGGGAAGGGTTTGGATTGTAAAAACAGAAGTCTGCAATAAGGAAAACTAGTCTCTGCACATTTTTGCTTGCAGCTGCATTGAAATACTGGGTTGAAACCAGGTTTTCGATACCTGTAGCAGAAAAGGAAGGTGCAGGGGTGCTAAGGATATTTAATTCTAGCGCAAATCATTAATTGGACATACAGGTGTAGTCTCATTCTTACTAGTCTAAAAATCCATAAAAGGTATGGCAACGCTTGTGAGATGAAGAAGCAAAACTCATCTGAACCTGCGATGCAGTGGTCAAAAAACCTAAACCAATAAAGGCTTAGCACCGTAAGTGGCTTTTTCCATCCGCTATGTTGAGACATTAGGTACAGAGGGGAACACTCAACTGTTTAAAAGGCCGTCCCGTCAGAAACAGATAGAAAGACTTTTGTATGCTAGGCTTTATAAGTTTTATATATTGGATAGTATACCAATCTGCATACAATTGCAAATTATTTTTTTCTCAAAAAAGTCTTTCATTAATCTGACACCCTCGTTTAAGGCACACAAAACGCACACTTACCTTTTGATTTGTGCTCTTACCATTGATGTGCATGGATCCACACCTAACTAATAATTGAAGCAAAATGGCTGCTGCCAGCCAAGAAAACAGGTAGGGCCAATTGTGATGTCATCATCCACGGATGCTGAGGGGTTCCATTGTGACACGCTCAATGTTCCGTCTATTGAAATTTTCATGGAAGCTGCAATATTGTTTCTCTGGAGGCTGCCATTTTGATTTGCAGTTAAAAATAGCAGTGATTTCAAAAGACAAGGAATGTTGGGAAGGGTTTGGATTGTAAAAACAGAAGTCTGCAATAAGGAAAACTAGTCTCTGCACATTTTTGCTTGCAGCTGCATTGAAATACTGGGTTGAAACCAGGTTTTCGATACCTGTAGCAGAAAAGGAAGGTGCAGGGGTTTTAAGCATATTCAATTCAAGCGCAAATCATTAATTGGACATACAGGTGTAGTCTCATTCTTACTAGTCTAAAAATCCATAAAAGGTATGGCAACGCTTCGGAGATGAAGAAGCAAAACTCATCTGAACCTGCGATGCAGTGGTCAAAAAACCTAAACCAATATAGGCTTAGCACCGTAAGTGGCTTTTTCCATCCGCTATGTTGAGACATTAGGTACAGAGAGGAACACTCAACTGTTTAAAAGGCCGTCCCGTCAGAAACAGATAGAAAGACTTTTGTATGCTAGGCTTTATAAGTTTTATATATTGGATAGTATACCAATCTGCATACAATTGCAAATTTTTTCTCAAAAAGTCTTTCATTAATCTGACACCCTCGTTTAAGGCACACAAAACGCACACTTACCTTTTGATTTGTGCTCTTACCATTGATGTGCATGGATCCACACCTAACTAATAATTGAAACAAAATGGCTGCTGCCAGCAAGGAAAACAGAGAGGGCCAATTGTGATGTCATCATCCATGTCTGCTGAAGGGTTCCATTGTGACACGCTGAGTGTTCCATCTGTTGAAATTTTCATGGGGGCTGCCATATTGTTTTTCTGGAGGCTGCCATTTTGATTTGCAGTTCAAAATAGCAGTGATTTCAAAGACAAGAAATGTTGGGAAGGGTTTGGATTGTAAAAACAGAAGTCTGCAATAAGGAAAACTAGTCTCTGCACATTTTTGCTTGCAGCTGCATTGAAATACTGGGTTGAAACCAGGTTTTCGATACCTGTAGCAGAAAAGGAAGGTGCAGGGGTTTTAAGCATATTCAATTCTAGCGCCAAATCATTAATTGGACATACAGGTGTAGTCTCATTCTTACTAGTCTAAAAATCCATAAAAGGTATGGCAGCTTCGGAGATGAAGAAGCAAAACTCATTTCAACCTGCGATGCAGTGGTCAAAAAACCTAAACCAATATTGGCTTAGCACCGTAAGTGGCTTTTCCATCCGCTATGTTGAGACATTAGGTACAGAGAGGAACACTCAACTGTTTAAAGGCCGTCCCGTCAGAAACAGATAGAAAGACTTTTGTATGCTAGGCTTTATAAGTTTTATATATTGGATAGTATACCAATCTGCATACAATTGCAAATTTTTTTCTCAAAAAAGTCTTTCATTAATCTGACACCCTCGTTTAAGGCACACAAAACGCACACTTACCTTTTGATTTGTGCTCTTACCATTGATGTGCATGGATCCACACCTAACTAATAATTGAAACAAAATGGCTGCTGCCAGCAAGGAAAACAGGTAGGGCCAATTGTGATGTCATCATCCACGGATGCTGAAGGGTTCCATTGTGACACGCTCAATGTTCCGTCTATTGAAATTTTCATGGAAGCTGCAATATTGTTTCTCTGGAGGCTGCCATTTTGATTTGCAGTTAAAAATAGCAGTGATTTCAAAAGACAAGGAATGTTGGGAAGGGTTTGGATTGTAAAAACAGAAGTCTGCAATAAGGAAAACTAGTCTCTGCACATTTTTGCTTGCAGCTGCATTGAAATACTGGGTTGAAACCAGGTTTTCGATACCTGTAGCAGAAAAGGAAGGTGCAGGGGTGCTAAGGATATTTAATTCTAGCGAAAATCATTAATTGGACATACAGGTGTAGTCTCATTCTTACTAGTCTAAAAATCCATAAAAGGTATGGCAACGCTTCGGAGATGAAGAAGCAAAACTCATCTGAACCTGCGATGCAGTGGTCAAAAAACCTAAACTAATAAAGGCTTAGCACCGTAAGTGGCTTTTTCCATCCGCTATGTTGAGACATTAGGTACAAAGAGAACACTCAACTGTTTAAAAGGCCGTCCCGTCAGAAACAGATAGAAAGACTTTTGTATGCTAGGCTTTATAAGTTTTATATATTGGATAGTATACCAATCTGCATACAATTGCAAATTTTTTTTTCTCAAAAAAGTCTTTCATTAATCTGACACCCTCGTTTAAGGCACACAAAACGCACACTTACCTTTTGATTTGTGCTCTTACCATTGATGTGCATGGATCCACACCTAACTAATAATTGAAACAGAATGGCTGCTGCCAGCCAAGAAAACAGGTAGGGCCAATTGTGATGTCATCATCCATGTCTGCTGAAGGGTTCCATTGTGACACGCTGAGTGTTCCATCTGTTGAAATTTTCATGGGGGCTGCCATATTGTTTTTCTGGAGGCTGCCATTTTGATTTGCAGTTAAAAATAGCAGTGATTTCAAAGACAAGGAATGTTGGGAAGGGTTTGGATTGTAAAAACAGAAGTCTGCAATAAGGAAAACTAGTCTCTGCACATTTTTGCTTGCAGCTGCATTGAAATACTGGGTTGAAACCAGGTTTTCGATACCTGTAGCAGAAAAGGAAGGTGCAGGGGTGCTAAGGATATTTAATTCTAGCGCAAATCATTAATTGGACATACAGGTGTAGTCTCATTCTTACTAGTCTAAAAATCCATAAAAGGTATGGCAACGCTTCGGAGATGAAGAAGCAAAACTCATCTGAACCTGCGATGCAGTGGTCAAAAACCTAAACCAATAAAGGCTTAGCACCGTAAGTGGCTTTTTCCATCCGCTATGTTGAGACATTAGGTACAGAGGAACACTCAACTGTTTAAAAGGCCGTCCCGTCAGAAACAGATAGAAAGACTTTTGTATGCTAGGCTTTATAAGTTTTATATATTGGATAGTATACCAATCTGCATACAATTGCAAATTATTTTTTTCTCAAAAAAGTCTTTCATTAATCTGACACCCTCGTTTAAGGCACACAAAACGCACACTTACCTTTTGATTTGTGCTCTTACCATTGATGTGCATGGATCCACACCTAACTAATAATTGAAACAAAATGGCTGCTGCCAGCAAGGAAAACAGGTCGGGTCACTTGTGATGTCATCATCCATGTCTGCTGAAGGGTTCCATTGTGACACGCTGAGTGTTCCATCTGTTGAAATTTTCATGGGGGCTGCCATATTGTTTTTCTGGAGGCTGCCATTTTGATTTGCAGTTAAAAATAGCAGTGATTTCAAAAGACAAGGAATGTTGGGAAGGGTTTGGATTGTAAAAACAGAAGTCTGCAATAAGGAAAACTAGTCTCTGCACATTTTTGCTTGCAGCTGCATTGAAATACTGGTTGAAACCAGGTTTTCGATACCTGTAGCAGAAAAGGAAGGTGCAGGGGTTTAAGCATATTCAATTCTAGCGCCAAATCATTAATTGGACATACAGGTGTAGTCTCATTCTTACTAGTCTAAAAATCCATAAAAGGTATGGCAACGCTTGGAGATGAAGAAGCAAAACTCATCTGAACCTGCGATGCAGTGGTCAAAAAACCTAAACCAATATAGGCTTAGCACCGTAAGTGGCTTTTTCCATCCGCTATGTTGAGACATTAGGTACAGAGAGGAACACTCAACTGTTTAAAAGGCCGTCCCGTCAGAAACAGATAGAAAGACTTTTTGTATGCTAGGCTTTATAAGTTTTATATATTGGATAGTATACCAATCTGCATACAATTGCAAATTTTTTTCTCAAAAAGTCATTCATTAATCTGACACCCTCGTTTAAGGCACACAAAACGCACACTTACCTTTTGATTTGTGCTCTTACCATTGATGTGCATGGATCCACACCTAACTAATAATTGAAACAAAATGGCTGCTGCCAGCAAGGAAAACAGGTAGGGCCAATTGTGATGTCATCATCCACGGATGCTGAGGGGTTCCATTGTGACACGCTCAATGTTCCGTCTATTGAAATTTTCATGGAAGCTGCAATATTGTTTCTCTGGAGGCTGCCATTTTGATTTGCAGTTAAAAATAGCAGTGATTTCAAAAGACAAGGAATGTTGGGAAGGGTTTGGATTGTAAAAACAGAAGTCTGCAATAAGGAAAACTAGTCTCTGCACATTTTTGCTTGCAGCTGCATTGAAATACTGGGTTGAAACCAGGTTTTCGATACCTGTAGCAGAAAAGGAAGGTGCAGGGTGCTAAGGATATTTAATTCTAGCGCAAATCATTAATTGGACATACAGGTGTAGTCTCATTCTTACTAGTCTAAAAATCCATAAAAGGTATGGCAACGCTTCGGAGATGAAGAAGCAAAACTCATCTGAACCTGCGATGCAGTGGTCAAAAAACCTAAACCAATAAAGGCTTAGCACCGTAAGTGGCTTTTTCCATCCGCTATGTTGAGACATTAGGTACAGAGGGGAACACTCAACTGTTTAAAAGGCCGTCCCGTCAGAAACAGATAGAAAGACTTTTGTATGCTAGGCTTTATAAGTTTTATATATTGGATAGTATACCAATCTGCATACAATTGCAAATTTTTTTTTTCTCAAAAAAGTCTTTCATTAATCTGACACCCTCGTTTAAGGCACACAAAACGCACACTTACCTTTTGATTTGTGCTCTTACCATTGATGTGCATGGATCCACACCTAACTAATAATTGAAACAAAATGGCTGCTGCCAGCAAGGAAAACAGGTAGGGCCAATTGTGATGTCATCATCCACGGATGCTGAGGGGTTCCATTGTGACACGCTCAATGTTCCGTCTATTGAAATTTTCATGGAAGCTGCAATATTGTTTCTCTGGAGGCTGCCATTTTGATTTGCAGTTAAAAATAGCAGTGATTTCAAAAGACAAGGAATGTTGGGAAGGGTTTGGATTGTAAAAACAGAAGTCTGCAATAAGGAAAACTAGTCTCTGCACATTTTTGCTTGCAGCTGCATTGAAATACTGGGTTGAAACCAGGTTTTCGATACCTGTAGCAGAAAAGGAAGGTGCAGGGGTGCTAAGGATATTTAATTCTAGCGCAAATCATTAATTGGACATACAGGTGTAGTCTCATTCTTACTAGTCTAAAAATCCATAAAAGGTATGGCAACGCTTCGGAGATGAAGAAGCAAAACTCATCTGAACCTGCGATGCAGTGGTCAAAAAACCTAAACCAATAAAGGCTTAGCACCGTAAGTGGCTTTTCCATCCGCTATGTTGAGACATTAGGTACAGAGAGGAACACTCAACTGTTTAAAAGGCCGTCCCGTCAGAAACAGATAGAAAGACTTTTGTATGCTAGGCTTTATAAGTTTTATATATTGGATAGTATACCAATCTGCATACAATTGCAAATTTTTTCTCCTCAAAAAAAGTCTTTCATTAATCTGACACCCTCGTTTAAGGCACACAAAACGCACACTTACCTTTTGATTTGTGCTCTTACCATTGATGTGCATGGATCCACACCTAACTAATAATTGAAACAAAATGGCTGCTGCCAGCAAGGAAAACAGGTAGGGCCAATTGTGATGTCATCATCCACGGATGCTGAGGGGTTCCATTGTGACACGCTCAATGTTCCGTCTATTGAAATTTTCATGGAAGCTGCAATATTGTTTCTCTGGAGGCTGCCATTTTGATTTGCAGTTAAAAATAGCAGTGATTTCAAAAGACAAGGAATGTTGGGAAGGGTTTGGATTGTAAAAACAGAAGTCTGCAATAAGGAAAACTAGTCTCTGCACATTTTTGCTTGCAGCTGCATTGAAATACTGGGTTGAAACCAGGTTTTCGATACCTGTAGCAGAAAAGGAAGGTGCAAAGTGCTAAGGATATTTAATTCTAGCACAAATCATTAATTGGACATACAGGTGTAGTCTCATTCTTACTAGTCTAAAGATCCATAAAAGGTATGGCAACGCTTCGGAGATGAAGAAGCAAAACTCATCTGAACCTGCGATGCAGTGGTCAAAAACCTAAACCAATAAAGGCTTAGCACCGTAAGTGGCTTTTTCCATCCGCTATGTTGAGACATTAGGTACAGAGAGGAACACTCAACTGTTTAAAAGGCCGTCCCGTCAGAAACAGATAGAAAGACTTTTTGTATGCTAGGCTTTATAAGTTTTATATATTGGATAGTATACCAATCTGCATACAATTGCAAATTTTTTTTCTCAAAAAAAGTATTTCATTAATCTGACACCCTTGTTTAAGGCACACAAAACGCACACTTACCTTTTGATTTGTGCTCTTACCATTGATGTGCATGGATCCACACCTAACTAATAATTGAAGCAAAATGGCTGCTGCCAGCAAGGAAAACAGATAGGGCCAATTGTGATGTCATCATCCATGTCTGCTGAAGGGTTCCATTGTGACACGCTCAATGTTCCGTCTATTGAAATTTTCATGGAAGCTGCAATATTGTTTCTCTGGAGGCTGCCATTTTGATTTGCAGTTAAAAATAGCAGTGATTTCAAAAGACAAGGAATGTTGGGAAGGGTTTGGATTGTAAAAACAGAAGTCTGCAATAAGGAAAACTAGTCTCTGCACATTTTTGCTTGCAGCTGCATTGAAATACTGGGTTGAAACCAGGTTTTCGATACCTGTAGCAGAAAAGGAAGGTGCAGGGGTTTTAAGCATATTCAATTCTAGCGCAAATCATTAATTGGACATACAGGTGTAGTCTCATTCTTACTAGTCTAAAAATCCATAAAAGGTATGGCAACACTTCGGAGATGAAGAAGCAAAACTCATCTGAACCTGCGATGCAGTGGTCAAAAAACCTAAACCAATAAAGGCTTAGCACCGTAAGTGGCTTTTTCCATCCGCTATGTTGAGACATTAGGTACAGAGGGGAACACTCAACTGTTTAAAAGGCCGTCCCGTCAGAAACAGATAGAAAGACTTTTGTATGCTAGGCTTTATAAGTTTTATATATTGGATAGTATACCAATCTGCATACAATTGCAAATTTTTTTCTCTCAAAAAAGTCTTTCATTAATCTGACACCCTCGTTTAAGGCACACAAAACGCACACTTACCTTTTGATTTGTGCTCTTACCATTGATGTGCATGGATCCACACCTAACTAATAATTGAAACAAAATGGCTGCTGCCAGCAAGGAAAACAGGTAGGGCCAATTGTGATGTCATCATCCACGGATGCTGAAAGGTTCCATTGTGACACGCTCAGTGTTCCGTCTATTGAAATTTTCATGGGGGCTGCCATATTGATTTTCTGGAGGCTGCCATTTTGATTTGCAGTTAAAAATAGCAGTGATTTCAAAAGACAAGGAATGTTGGGAAGGGTTTGGATTGTAAAAACAGAAGTCTGCAATAAGGAAAACTAGTCTCTGCACATTTTTGCTTGCAGCTGCATTGAAATACTGGGTTGAAACCAGGTTTTTGATACCTGTAGCAGAAAAGGAAGGTGCAAAGTGCTAAGGATATTTAATTCTAGCGCAAATCATTAATTGGACATACAGGTGTAGTCTCATTCTTACTAGTCTAAAAATCCATAAAAGGTATGGCAACGCTTCGGAGATGAAGAAGCAAAACTCATCTGAACCTGCGATGCAGTGGTCAAAAAACCTAAACCAATAAAGGCTTAGCACCGTAAGTGGCTTTTTCCATCCGCTATGTTGAGACATTAGGTACAGAGAGGAACACTCAACTGTTTAAAAGGCCATCCGTCAGAAACAGATAGAAAGACTTTTGTATGCTAGGCTTTATAAGTTTTATATATTGGATAGTATACCAATCTGCATACAATTGCTAATTTTTTTCTCAAAAAGTCTTTCATTAATCTGACACCCTCGTTTAAGGCACACAAAGCGCACACTTACCTTTTGATTTGTGCTCTTACCATTGATGTGCATGGATCCACACCTAACTAATAATTGAAACAAAATGGCTGCTGCCAGCAAGGAAAACAGGTAGGGCCTATTGTGATGTCATCATCCATGTCTGCTGAAGGGTTCCATTGTGACACGCTGAGTGTTCCATCTGTTGAAATTTTCATGGGGGCTGCCATATTGTTTTTCTGGAGGCTGCCATTTTGATTTGCAGTTAAAAATAGCAGTGATTTCAAAGACAAGGAATGTTGGGAAGGGTTTGGATTGTAAAAACAGAAGTCTGCAATAAGGAAAACTAGTCTCTGCACATTTTTGCTTGCAGCTGCATTAAAATACTGGGTTGAAACCAGGTTTTCGATACCTGTAGCAGAAAAGGAAGGTGCAGGGGTGCTAAGGATATTTAATTCTAGCGCAAATCATTAATTGGACATACAGGTGTAGTCTCATTCTTACTAGTCTAAAAATCCATAAAAGGTATGGCAACGCTTCAGAGATGAAGAAGCAAAACTCATCTGAACCTGCGATGCAGTGGTCAAAAAACCTAAACCAATATAGGCTTAGCACCGTAAGTGGCTTTTTCCATCCGCTATGTTGAGACATTAGGTACAGAGAGGAACACTCAACTGTTTAAAGGCCGTCCCGTCAGAAACAGATAGAAAGACTTTTGTATGCTAGGCTTTATAAGTTTTATATATTGGATAGTATACCAATCTGCATACAATTGCAAATTTTTTTTTTCTCAAAAAAGTCTTTCATTAATCTGACACCCTCGTTTAAGGCACACAAAACGCACACTTACCTTTTGATTTGTGCTCTTACCATTGATGTGCATGGATCCACACCTAACTAATAATTGAAGCAAAATGGCTGCTGCCAGCAAGGAAAACAGGTAGGGCCAATTGTGATGTCATCATCCACGGATGCTGAGGGGTTCCATTGTGACACGCTCAATGTTCCGTCTATTGAAATTTTCATGGAAGCTGCAATATTGTTTCTCTGGAGGCTGCCATTTTGATTTGCAGTTAAAAATAGCAGTGATTTCAAAAGACAAGGAATGTTGGGAAGGGTTTGGATTGTAAAAACAGAAGTCTGCAATAAGGAAAACTAGTCTCTGCACATTTTTGCTTGCAGCTGCATTGAAATACTGGGTTGAAACCAGGTTTTCGATACCTGTAGCAGAAAAGGAAGGTGCAGGGTGCTAAGGATATTTAATTCTAGCGCAAATCATTAATTGGACATACAGGTGTAGTCTCATTCTTACTAGTCTAAAAATCCATAAAGGTATGGCAACGCTTCGGAGATGAAGAAGCAAAACTCATCTGAACCTGCGATGCAGTGGTCAAAAAACCTAAACCAATAAAGGCTTAGCACCGTAAGTGGCTTTTCCATCCGCTATGTTGAGACATTAGGTACAGAGGAACACTCAACTGTTTAAAGGCCGTCCCGTCAGAAACAGATAGAACCACTTTTGTATGCTATGCTTTATAAGTTTTATATATTGGATAGTATACCAATCTGCATACAATTGCAAATTTTTTTTTCAAAAAAGTCTTTCATTAATCTGACACCCTCGTTTAAGGCACACAAAACGCACACTTACCTTTTGATTTGTGCTCTTACCATTGATGTGCATGGATCCACACCTAACTAATAATTGAAACAAAATGGCTGCTGCCAGCAAGGAAAACAGATAGGGCCAATTGTGATGTCATCATCCACGGATGCTGAGGGGTTCCATTGTGACACGCTCAATGTTCCGTCTATTGAAATTTTCATGGAAGCTGCAATATTGTTTCTCTGGAGGCTGCCATTTTGATTTGCAGTTAAAAATAGCAGTGATTTCAAAAGACAAGGAATGTTGGGAAGGGTTTGGATTGTAAAAACAGAAGTCTGCAATAAGGAAAACTAGTCTCTGCACATTTTTGCTTGCAGCTGCATTGAAATACTGGGTTGAAACCAGGTTTTCGATACCTGTAGCAGAAAAGGAAGGTGCAGGGGTGCTAAGGATATTCAATTCTAGCGCAAATCATTAATTGGACATACAGGTGTAGTCTCATTCTTACTAGTCTAAAAATCCATAAAAGGTATGGCAACGCTTCGGAGATGAAGAAGCAAAACTCATCTGAACCTGCGATGCAGTGGTCAAAAAACCTAAACCAATATAGGCTTAGCACCGTAAGTGGCTTTTTCCATCCGCTATGTTGAGACATTAGGTACAGAGGGGACACTCAACTGTTTAAAAGGCCGTCCCGTCAGAAACAGATAGAAAGACTTTTGTATGCTAGGCTTTATAAGTTTTATATATTGGATAGTATACCAATCTGCATACAATTGCAAATTTTTTCTCAAAAGTCTTTCATTAATCTGACACCCTCGTTTAAGGCACACAAAACGCACACTTACCTTTTGATTTGTGCTCTTACCATTGATGTGCATGGATCCACACCTAACTAATAATTGAAACAAAATGGCTGCTGCCAGCAAGGAAAACAGATAGGGCCAATTGTGATGTCATCATCCACGGATGCTGAGGGGTTCCATTGTGACACGCTCAATGTTCCGTCTATTGAAATTTTCATGGAAGCTGCAATATTGTTTCTCTGGAGGCTGCCATTTTGATTTGCAGTTAAAAATAGCAGTGATTTCAAAAGACAAGGAATGTTGGGAAGGGTTTGGATTGTAAAAACAGAAGTCTGCAATAAGGAAAACTAGTCTCTGCACATTTTGCTTGCAGCTGCATTGAAATACTGGGTTGAAACCAGGTTTTCGATACCTGTAGCAGAAAAGGAAGGTGCAGGGGTGCTAAGGATATTTAATTCTAGCGCAAATCATTAATTGGACATACAGGTGTAGTCTCATTCTTACTAGTCTAAAAATCCATAAAAGGTATGGCAACGCTTCGGAGATGAAGAAGCAAAACTCATCTGAACCTGCGATGCAGTGGTCAAAAAACCTAAACCAATATAGGCTTAGCACCGTAAGTGGCTTTTTCCATCCGCTATGTTGAGACATTAGGTACAGAGAGGAACACTCAACTGTTTAAAGGCCGTCCCGTCAGAAACAGATAGAAAGACTTTTGTATGCTAGGCTTTATAAGTTTTATATATTGGATAGTATACCAATCTGCCTCCAATTGGAAATTTTGTTCTTCTCAAAAAAGTCATTCATTAATCTGACACCCTCGTTTAAGGCACACAAAACGCACACTTACCTTTTGATTTGTGCTCTTACCATTGATGTGCATGGATCCACACCTAACTAATAATTGAAACAAAATGGCTGCTGCCAGCAAGGAAAACAGGTAGGGCCAATTGTGATGTCATCATCCACGGATGCTGAGGGGTTCCATTGTGACACGCTCAATGTTCCGTCTATTGAAATTTTCATGGAAGCTGCAATATTGTTTCTCTGGAGGCTGCCATTTTGATTTGCAGTTAAAAATAGCAGTGATTTCAAAGACAAGGAATGTTGGGAAGGGTTTGGATTGTAAAAACAGAAGTCTGCAATAAGGAAAACTAGTCTCTGCACATTTTTGCTTGCAGCTGCATTGAAATACTGGGTTGAAACCAGGTTTTCGATACCTGTAGCAGAAAAGGAAGGTGCAGGGGTTTTAAGCATATTCAATTCTAGCGCCAAATCATTAATTGGACATACAGGTGTAGTCTCATTCTTACTAGTCTAAAAATCCATAAAGGTATGGCAACGCTTGGAGATGAAGAAGCAAAACTCATCTGAACCTGCGATGCAGTGGTCAAAAAACCTAAACCAATATAGGCTTAGCACCGTAAGTGGCTTTTTCCATCCGCTATGTTGAGACATTAGGTACAGAGAGGAACACTCAACTGTTTAAAAGGCCGTCCTTCAGAAACAGATAGAAAGACTTTTGTATGCGAGGCTTTATAAGTTTTATATATTGGATAGTATACCAATCTGCATACAATTGCAAAAAATTTTTTCTCAAAAAAGTCATTCATTAATCTGACACCCTCGTTTAAGGCACACAAAACGCACACTTACCTTTTGATTTGTGCTCTTACCATTGATGTGCATGGATCCACACCTAACTAATAATTGAAACAAAATGGCTGCTGCCAGCAAGGAAAACAGGTAGGGCCAATTGTGATGTCATCATCCACGGATGCTGAGGGGTTCCATTGTGACACGCTCAATGTTCCGTCTATTGAAATTTTCATGGAAGCTGCAATATTGTTTCTCTGGAGGCTGCCATTTTGATTTGCAGTTAAAAATAGCAGTGATTTCAAAGACAAGGAATGTTGGGAAGGGTTTGGATTGTAAAAACAGAAGTCTGCAATAAGGAAAACTAGTCTCTGCACATTTTTGCTTGCAGCTGCATTGAAATACTGGGTTGAAACCAGGTTTTCGATACCTGTAGCAGAAAAGGAAGGTGCAGGGTGCTAAGGATATTTAATTCTAGCGCAAATCATTAATTGGACATACAGGTGTAGTCTCATTCTTACTAGTCTAAAAATCCATAAAAGGTATGGCAACGCTTCGGAGATGAAGAAGCAAAACTCATCTGAACCTGCGATGCAGTGGTCAAAAAACCTAAACCAATAAAGGCTTAGCACCGTAAGTGGCTTTTTCCATCCGCTATGTTGAGACATTAGGTACAGAGGGGAACACTCAACTGTTTAAAAGGCCCGCCCGTCGCGAACAGATAGAAAGATTTTTGTATGCTAGGCTTTATAAGTTTTATATATTGGATAGTATACCAATCTGCATACAATTGCAAATTTTTTTTCTCAAAAAAGTCTTTCATTAATCTGACACCCTCGTTTAAGGCACACAAAACGCACACTTACCTTTTGATTTGTGCTCTTACCATTGATGTGCATGGATCCACACCTAACTAATAATTGAAGCAAAATGGCTGCTGCCAGCCAAGAAAACAGGTAGGGCCAATTGTGATGTCATCATCCACGGATGCTGAGGGGTTCCATTGTGACACGCTCAATGTTCCGTCTATTGAAATTTTCATGGAAGCTGCAATATTGTTTCTCTGGAGGCTGCCATTTTGATTTGCAGTTAAAAATAGCAGTGATTTCCAAAGACAAGGAATGTTGGGAAGGGTTTGGATTGTAAAAACAGAAGTCTGCAATAAGGAAAACTAGTCTCTGCGCATTTTTGCTTGCAGCTGAATTGAAATACTGGGTTGAAACCAGGTTTTCGATACCTGTAGCAGAAAAGGAAGGTGCAGGGGTTTTAAGCATATTCAATTCTAGCGCAAATCATTAATTGGACATACAGGTGTAGTCTCATTCTTACTAGTCTAAAAATCCATAAAAGGTATGGCAACGCTTCGGAGATGAAGAAGCAAAACTCATCTGAACCTGCGATGCAGTGGTCAAAAAACCTAAACCAATATAGGCTTAGCACCGTAAGTGGCTTTTTCCATCCGCTATGTTGAGACATTAGGTACAGAGAGGAACACTCAACTGTTTAAAAGGCCGTCCCGTCAGAAACAGATAGAAAGACTTTTGTATGCTAGGCTTTATAAGTTTTATATATTGGATAGTATACCAATCTGCATACAATTGCAAATTTTTTCTCAAAAAGTCATTCATTAATCTGACACCCTCGTTTAAGGCACACTTACCTTTTGATTTGTGCTCTTACCATTGATGTGCATGGATCCACACCTAACTAATAATTGAAACAAAATGGCTGCTGCCAGCAAGGAAAACAGGTAGGGCCAATTGTGATGTCATCATCCACGGATGCTGAGGGGTTCCATTGTGACACGCTCAATGTTCCGTCTATTGAAATTTTCATGGAAGCTGCAATATTGTTTCTCTGGAGGCTGCCATTTTGATTTGCAGTTAAAAATAGCAGTGATTTCAAAAGACAAGGAATGTTGGGAAGGGTTTGGATTGTAAAAACAGAAGTCTGCAATAAGGAAAACTAGTCTCTGCACATTTTTGCTTGCAGCTGCATTGAAATACTGGGTTGAAACCAGGTTTTCGATACCTGTAGCAGAAAAGGAAGGTGCAGGGGTTTTAAGCATATTCAATTCTAGCGCAAATCATTAATTGGACATACAGGTGTAGTCTCATTCTTACTAGTCTAAAAATCCATAAAAGGTAATGAAGAAGCAAAACTCATCTGAACCTGCGATGCAGTGGTCAAAAAACCTAAACCAATATAGGCTTAGCACCGTAAGTGGCTTTTTCCATCCGCTATGTTGAGACATTAGGTACAGAGAGGAACACTCAACTGTTTAAAAGGCCGTCCCGTCAGAAACAGATAGAAAGACTTTTGTATGCTAGGCTTTATAAGTTTTATATATTGGATAGTATACCAATCTGCATACAATTGCAAATTTTTTCTCAAAAAGTCATTCATTAATCTGACACCCTCGTTTAAGGCACACAAAGCACACTTACCTTTTGATTTGTGCTCTTACCATTGATGTGCATGGATCCACACCTAACTAATAAATGAAACAAAATGGCTGCTGCCAGCAAGGAAAACAGGTAGGGCCAATTGTGATGTCATCATCCATGTCTGCTGAAGGGTTCCATTGTGACACGCTCAATGTTCCGTCTATTGAAATTTTCATGGAAGCTGCAATATTGTTTCTCTGGAGGCTGCCATTTTGATTTGCAGTTAAAAATAGCAGTGATTTCAAAAGACAAGGAATGTTGGGAAGGGTTTGGATTGTAAAAACAGAAGTCTGCAATAAGGAAAACTAGTCTCTGCACATTTTTGCTTGCAGCTGCATTGAAATACTGGGTTGAAACCAGGTTTTCGATACCTGTAGCAGAAAAGGAAGGTGCAGGGGTTTTAAGCATATTCAATTCTAGCGCAAATCATTAATTGGACATACAGGTGTAGTCTCATTCTTACTAGTCTAAAAATCCATAAAAGGTATGGCAACGCTTCGGAGATGAAGAAGCAAAACTCATCTGAACCTGCGATGCAGTGGTCAAAAAACCTAAACCAATATAGGCTTAGCACCGTAAGTGGCTTTTTCCATCCGCTATGTTGAGACATTAGGTACAGAGAGGAACACTCAACTGTTTAAAGGCCGTCCCGTCAGAAACAGATAGAAAGACTTTTGTATGCTAGGCTTTATAAGTTTTATATATTGGATAGTATACCAATCTGCATACAATTGCAAATTTTTTTTTCTCAAAAAAGTCATTCATTAATCTGACACCCTCGTTTAAGGCACACAAAACGCACACTTACCTTTTGATTTGTGCTCTTACCATTGATGTGCATGGATCCACACCTAACTAATAATTGAAACAAAATGGCTGCTGCCAGCAAGGAAAACAGGTAGGGCCAATTGTGATGTCATCATCCACGGATGCTGAGGGGTTCCATTGTGACACGCTCAATGTTCCGTCTATTGAAATTTTCATGGAAGCTGCAATATTGTTTCTCTGGAGGCTGCCATTTTGATTTGCAGTTAAAAATAGCAGTGATTTCAAAAGACAAGGAATGTTGGGAAGGGTTTGGATTGTAAAAACAGAAGTCTGCAATAAGGAAAACTAGTCTCTGCACATTTTTGCTTGCAGCTGCATTGAAATACTGGGTTGAAACCAGGTTTTCGATACCTGTAGCAGAAAAGGAAGGTGCAGGGGTGCTAAGGATATTTAATTCTAGCGCAAATCATTAATTGGACATACAGGTGTAGTCTCATTCTTACTAGTCTAAAAATCCATAAAAGGTATGGCAACGCTTCGGAGATGAAGAAGCAAAACTCATCTGAACCTGCGATGCAGTGGTCAAAAAACCTAAACCAATATAGGCTTAGCACCGTAAGTGGCTTTTTCCATCCGCTATGTTGAGACATTAGGTACAGAGGAACACTCAACTGTTTAAAAGGCCGTCCCGTCAGAAACAGATAGAAAGACTTTTTGTATGCTAAAGTTTATAAGTTTTATATATTGGATAGTATACCAATCTGCATACAATTGCAAATTATTTTTTTCTCAAAAAAGTATTTCATTAATCTGACACCCTTGTTTAAGGCACACTTACCTTTTGATTTGTGCTCTTACCATTGATGTGCATGGATCCACACCTAACTAATAATTGAAACAAAATGGCTGCTGCCAGCAAGGAAAACAGGTAGGGCCAATTGTGATGTCATCATCCATGTCTGCTGAAGGGTTCCATTGTGACACGCTCAATGTTCCGTCTATTGAAATTTTCATGGAAGCTGCAATATTGTTTCTCTGGAGGCTGCCATTTTGATTTGCAGTTAAAAATAGCAGTGATTTCAAAAGACAAGGAATGTTGGGAAGGGTTTGGATTGTAAAAACAGAAGTCTGCAATAAGGAAAACTAGTCTCTGCACATTTTTGCTTGCAGCTGCATTGAAATACTGGGTTGAAACCAGGTTTTCGATACCTGTAGCAGAAAAGGAAGGTGCAGGGGTTTTAAGCATATTCAATTCTAGCGCAAATCATTAATTGGACATACAGGTGTAGTCTCATTCTTACTAGTCTAAAAATCCATAAAAGGTATGGCAACGCTTCGGAGATGAAGAAGCAAAACTCATCTGAACCTGCGATGCAGTGGTCAAAAAACCTAAACCAATATAGGCTTAGCACCGTAAGTGGCTTTTTCCATCCGCTATGTTGAGACATTAGGTACAGAGAGGAACACTCAACTGTTTAAAAGGCCGTCCCTCAGAAACAGATAGAAAGACTTTTGTATGCTAGGCTTTATAAGTTTTATATATTGGATAGTATACCAATCTGCATACAATTGCAAATTTTTTTTTCTCAAAAAGTCATTCATTAATCTGACACCCTCGTTTAAGGCACACAAAACGCACACTTACCTTTTGATTTGTGCTCTTACCATTGATGTGCATGGATCCACACCTAACTAATAATTGAAACAAAATGGCTGCTGCCAGCAAGGAAAACAGGTAGGGCCAATTGTGATGTCATCATCCACGGATGCTGAGGGGTTCCATTGTGACACGCTCAATGTTCCGTCTATTGAAATTTTCATGGAAGCTGCAATATTGTTTCTCTGGAGGCTGCCATTTTGATTTGCAGTTAAAAATAGCAGTGATTTCAAAAGACAAGGAATGTTGGGAAGGGTTTGGATTGTAAAAACAGAAGTCTGCAATAAGGAAAACTAGTCTCTGCACATTTTTGCTTGCAGCTGCATTGAAATACTGGGTTGAAACCAGGTTTTCGATACCTGTAGCAGAAAAGGAAGGTGCAGGGGTTTTAAGCATATTCAATTCTAGCGCAAATCATTAATTGGACATACAGGTGTAGTCTCATTCTTACTAGTCTAAAAATCCATAAAAGGTATGGCAACGCTTCGGAGATGAAGAAGCAAAACTCATCTGAACCTGCGATGCAGTGGTCAAAAAACCTAAACCAATATAGGCTTAGCACCGTAAGTGGCTTTTTCCATCCGCTATGTTGAGACATTAGGTACAGAGAGGAACACTCAACTGTTTAAAAGGCCGTCCCGTCAGAAACAGATAGAAAGACTTTTGTATGCTAGGCTTTATAAGTTTTATATATTGGATAGTATACCAATCTGCATACAATTGCAAATTTTTTTCTCAAAAAGTCTTTCATTAATCTGACACCCTCGTTTAAGGCACACAAAGCGCACACTTACCTTTTGATTTGTGCTCTTACCATTGATGTGCATGGATCCACACCTAACTAATAATTGAAACAAAATGGCTGCTGCCAGCAAGGAAAACAGGTAGGGCCAATTGTGATGTCATCATCCACGGATGCTGAGGGGTTCCATTGTGACACGCTCAATGTTCCGTCTATTGAAATTTTCATGGAAGCTGCAATATTGTTTCTCTGGAGGCTGCCATTTTGATTTGCAGTTAAAAATAGCAGTGATTTCAAAAGACAAGGAATGTTGGGAAGGGTTTGGATTGTAAAAACAGAAGTCTGCAATAAGGAAAACTAGTCTCTGCACATTTTTGCTTGCAGCTGCATTGAAATACTGGGTTGAAACCAGGTTTTCGATACCTGTAGCAGAAAAGGAAGGTGCAGGGGTTTTAAGCATATTCAATTCTAGCGCAAATCATTAATTGGACATACAGGTGTAGTCTCATTCTTACTAGTCTAAAAATCCATAAAAGGTATGGCAACGCTTCGGAGATGAAGAAGCAAAACTCATCTGAACCTGCGATGCAGTGGTCAAAAAACCTAAACCAATATAGGCTTAGCACCGTAAGTGGCTTTTTCCATCCGCTATGTTGAGACATTAGGTACAGAGAGGAACACTCAACTGTTTAAAAGGCCGTCCCGTCAGAAACAGATAGAAAGACTTTTGTATGCTAGGCTTTATAAGTTTTATATATTGGATAGTATACCAATCTGCATACAATTGCAAATTTTTTTTCTCAAAAAAGTCATTCATTAATCTGACACCCTCGTTTAAGGCACACAAAACGCACACTTACCTTTTGATTTGTGCTCTTACCATTGATGTGCATGGATCCACACCTAACTAATAATTGAAACAAAATGGCTGCTGCCAGCAAGGAAAACAGGTAGGGCCAATTGTGATGTCATCATCCACGGATGCTGAGGGGTTCCATTGTGACACGCTCAATGTTCCGTCTATTGAAATTTTCATGGAAGCTGCAATATTGTTTCTCTGGAGGCTGCCATTTTGATTTGCAGTTAAAAATAGCAGTGATTTCAAAAGACAAGGAATGTTGGGAAGGGTTTGGATTGTAAAAACAGAAGTCTGCAATAAGGAAAACTAGTCTCTGCACATTTTTGCTTGCAGCTGCATTGAAATACTGGGTTGAAACCAGGTTTTCGATACCTGTAGCAGAAAAGGAAGGTGCAGGGGTTTTAAGCATATTCAATTCTAGCGCAAATCATTAATTGGACATACAGGTGTAGTCTCATTCTTACTAGTCTAAAAATCCATAAAAGGTATGGCAACGCTTCGGAGATGAAGAAGCAAAACTCATCTGAACCTGCGATGCAGTGGTCAAAAAACCTAAACCAATATAGGCTTAGCACCGTAAGTGGCTTTTTCCATCCGCTATGTTGAGACATTAGGTACAGAGAGGAACACTCAACTGTTTAAAAGGCCGTCCCGTCAGAAACAGATAGAAAGACTTTTGTATGCTAGGCTTTATAAGTTTTATATATTGGATAGTATACCAATCTGCATACAATTGCAAATTTTTTCTCAAAAGAGTCATTCATTAATCTGACACCCTCGTTTAAGGCACACAAAACGCACACTTACCTTTTGATTTGTGCTCTTACCATTGATGTGCATGGATCCACACCTAACTAATAATTGAAACAAAATGGCTGCTGCCAGCAAGGAAAACAGGTAGGGCCAATTGTGATGTCATCATCCACGGATGCTGAGGGGTTCCATTGTGACACGCTCAATGTTCCGTCTATTGAAATTTTCATGGAAGCTGCAATATTGTTTCTCTGGAGGCTGCCATTTTGATTTGCAGTTAAAAATAGCAGTGATTTCAAAAGACAAGGAATGTTGGGAAGGGTTTGGATTGTAAAAACAGAAGTCTGCAATAAGGAAAACTAGTCTCTGCACATTTTTGCTTGCAGCTGCATTGAAATACTGGGTTGAAACCAGGTTTTCGATACCTGTAGCAGAAAAGGAAGGTGCAGGGGTTTTAAGCATATTCAATTCTAGCGCAAATCATTAATTGGACATACAGGTGTAGTCTCATTCTTACTAGTCTAAAAATCCATAAAAGGTATGGCAACGCTTCGGAGATGAAGAAGCAAAACTCATCTGAACCTGCGATGCAGTGGTCAAAAAACCTAAACCAATATAGGCTTAGCACCGTAAGTGGCTTTTTCCATCCGCTATGTTGAGACATTAGGTACAGAGAGGAACACTCAACTGTTTAAAAGGCCGTCCCGTCAGAAACAGATAGAAAGACTTTTGTATGCTAGGCTTTATAAGTTTTATATATTGGATAGTATACCAATCTGCATACAATTGCAAATTTTTTTCTCAAAAAAGTCATTCATTAATCTGACACCCTCGTTTAAGGCACACAAAACGCACACTTACCTTTTGATTTGTGCTCTTACCATTGATGTGCATGGATCCACACCTAACTAATAATTGAAACAAAATGGCTGCTGCCAGCAAGGAAAACAGATAGGGCCAATTGTGATGTCATCATCCACGGATGCTGAGGGGTTCCATTGTGACACGCTCAATGTTCCGTCTATTGAAATTTTCATGGAAGCTGCAATATTGTTTCTCTGGAGGCTGCCATTTTGATTTGCAGTTAAAAATAGCAGTGATTTCAAAAGACAAGGAATGTTGGGAAGGGTTTGGATTGTAAAAACAGAAGTCTGCAATAAGGAAAACTAGTCTCTGCACATTTTTGCTTGCAGCTGCATTGAAATACTGGGTTGAAACCAGGTTTTCGATACCTGTAGCAGAAAAGGAAGGTGCAGGGGTTTTAAGCATATTCAATTCTAGCGCAAATCATTAATTGGACATACAGGTGTAGTCTCATTCTTACTAGTCTAAAAATCCATAAAAGGTATGGCAACGCTTCGGAGATGAAGAAGCAAAACTCATCTGAACCTGCGATGCAGTGGTCAAAAACCTAAACCAATATAGGCTTAGCACCGTAAGTGGCTTTTTCCATCCGCTATGTTGAGACATTAGGTACAGAGAGGAACACTCAACTGTTTAAAAGGCCGTCCCGTCAGAAACAGATAGAAAGACTTTTGTATGCTAGGCTTTATAAGTTTTATATATTGGATAGTATACCAATCTGCATACAATTGCAAATTTTTTTTTAGAAAAGTCATTCATTAATCTGACACCCTCGTTTAAGGCACACAAAACGCACACTTACCTTTTGATTTGTGCTCTTACCATTGATGTGCATGGATCCACACCTAACTAATAATTGAAACAAAATGGCTGCTGCCAGCAAGGAAAACAGGTAGGGCCAATTGTGATGTCATCATCCACGGATGCTGAGGGGTTCCATTGTGACACGCTCAATGTTCCGTCTATTGAAATTTTCATGGAAGCTGCAATATTGTTTCTCTGGAGGCTGCCATTTTGATTTGCAGTTAAAAATAGCAGTGATTTCAAAAGACAAGGAATGTTGGGAAGGGTTTGGATTGTAAAAACAGAAGTCTGCAATAAGGAAAACTAGTCTCTGCACATTTTTGCTTGCAGCTGCATTGAAATACTGGGTTGAAACCAGGTTTTCGATACCTGTAGCAGAAAAGGAAGGTGCAGGGGTTTTAAGCATATTCAATTCTAGCGCAAATCATTAATTGGACATACAGGTGTAGTCTCATTCTTACTAGTCTAAAAATCCATAAAAGGTATGGCAACGCTTCGGAGATGAAGAAGCAAAACTCATCTGAACCTGCGATGCAGTGGTCAAAAAACCTAAACCAATATAGGCTTAGCACCGTAAGTGGCTTTTTCCATCCGCTATGTTGAGACATTAGGTACAGAGAGGAACACTCAACTGTTTAAAAGGCCGTCCCGTCAGAAACAGATAGAAAGACATTTTTGTATGCTAGGCTTTATAAGTTTTATATATTGGATAGTATACCAATCTGCATACAATTGCAAATTTTTTTTCTCAAAAAAGTCATTCATTAATCTGACACCCTCGTTTAAGGCACACAAAACGCACACTTACCTTTTGATTTGTGCTCTTACCATTGATGTGCATGGATCCACACCTAACTAATAATTGAAACAAAATGGCTGCTGCCAGCAAGGAAAACAGGTAGGGCCAATTGTGATGTCATCATCCACGGATGCTGAGGGGTTCCATTGTGACACGCTCAATGTTCCGTCTATTGAAATTTTCATGGAAGCTGCAATATTGTTTCTCTGGAGGCTGCCATTTTGATTTGCAGTTAAAAATAGCAGTGATTTCAAAAGACAAGGAATGTTGGGAAGGGTTTGGATTGTAAAAACAGAAGTCTGCAATAAGGAAAACTAGTCTCTGCACATTTTTGCTTGCAGCTGCATTGAAATACTGGGTTGAAACCAGGTTTTCGATACCTGTAGCAGAAAAGGAAGGTGCAGGGGTTTAAGCATATTCAATTCTAGCGCAAATCATTAATTGGACATACAGGTGTAGTCTCATTCTTACTAGTCTAAAAATCCATAAAAGGTATGGCAACGCTTCGGAGATGAAGAAGCAAAACTCATCTGAACCTGCGATGCAGTGGTCAAAAACCTAAACCAATATAGGCTTAGCACCGTAAGTGGCTTTTTCCATCCGCTATGTTGAGACATTAGGTACAGAGAGGAACACTCAACTGTTTAAAAGGCTGTCCGTCAGAAACAGATAGAAAGACTTTTGTATGCTAGGCTTTATAAGTTTTATATATTGGATAGTATACCAATCTGCATACAATTGCAAATTTTTTTTCTCAAAAAAGTCATTCATTAATCTGACACCCTCGTTTAAGGCACACAAAACGCACACTTACCTTTTGATTTGTGCTCTTACCATTGATGTGCATGGATCCACACCTAACTAATAATTGAAACAAAATGGCTGCTGCCAGCAAGGAAAACAGGTAGGGCCAATTGTGATGTCATCATCCACGGATGCTGAGGGGTTCCATTGTGACACGCTCAATGTTCCGTCTATTGAAATTTTCATGGAAGCTGCAATATTGTTTCTCTGGAGGCTGCCATTTTGATTTGCAGTTAAAAATAGCAGTGATTTCAAAAGACAAGGAATGTTGGGAAGGGTTTGGATTGTAAAAACAGAAGTCTGCAATAAGGAAAACTAGTCTCTGCACATTTTTGCTTGCAGCTGCATTGAAATACTGGGTTGAAACCAGGTTTTCGATACCTGTAGCAGAAAAGGAAGGTGCAGGGGTGCTAAGGATATTTAATTCTAGCGCAAATCATTAATTGGACATACAGGTGTAGTCTCATTCTTACTAGTCTAAAAATCCATAAAAGGTATGGCAACGCTTCGGAGATGAAGAAGCAAAACTCATCTGAACCTGCGATGCAGTGGTCAAAAAACCTAAACCAATATAGGCTTAGCACCGTAAGTGGCTTTTTCCATCCGCTATGTTGAGACATTAGGTACAGAGAGGAACACTCAACTGTTTAAAAGGCCGTCCCGTCAGAAACAGATAGAAAGACTTTTGTATGCTAGGCTTTATAAGTTTTATATATTGGATAGTATACCAATCTGCATACAATTGCAAATTTTTTCTCAAAAAGTCTTTCATTAATCTGACACCCTCGTTTAAGGCACACAAAACGCACACTTACCTTTTGATTTGTGCTCTTACCATTGATGTGCATGGATCCACACCTAACTAATAATTGAAACAAAATGGCTGCTGCCAGCAAGGAAAACAGGTAGGGCCAATTGTGATGTCATCATCCACGGATGCTGAGGGGTTCCATTGTGACACGCTCAATGTTCCGTCTATTGAAATTTTCATGGAAGCTGCAATATTGTTTCTCTGGAGGCTGCCATTTTGATTTGCAGTTAAAAATAGCAGTGATTTCAAAAGACAAGGAATGTTGGGAAGGGTTTGGATTGTAAAAACAGAAGTCTGCAATAAGGAAAACTAGTCTCTGCACATTTTTGCTTGCAGCTGCATTAAAATACTGGGTTGAAACCAGGTTTTCGATACCTGTAGCAGAAAAGGAAGGTGCAGGGGTTTTAAGCATATTCAATTCTAGCGCAAATCATTAATTGGACATACAGGTGTAGTCTCATTCTTACTAGTCTAAAAATCCATAAAAGGTATGGCAACGCTTCGGAGATGAAGAAGCAAAACTCATCTGAACCTGCGATGCAGTGGTCAAAAAACCTAAACCAATATAGGCTTAGCACCGTAAGTGGCTTTTTCCATCCGCTATGTTGAGACATTAGGTACAGAGAGGAACACTCAACTGTTTAAAAGGCCATCCCGTCAGAAACAGATAGAAAGACTTTTGTATGCTAGGCTTTATAAGTAGAGATGAGCGAACTGTTCTTGCAAAGTTCTGGTCCGTACCGGATTTTGGGGTGTCCGTGACACGGACCCGAACCCGGACATTTTTTAAAAGTCCGTGGTTCGAGTTCGTAGTTCGCCATTTTAATGGCGCGCTTTGAATTGCTGCAGAGCAGCCAATCAACTTTCCTCATACTCCTTTGACCCAAGAGGCGGTCACAGCCCTGCCTAAAAGCAGGGCTGTGATTGGCCAAGCGCAGCATGTGACCCAGCTGCTATTTAAGCTGGAGTCACGTCGCGACGTGCGCACTTCACTCTGAATCAGCATAGGGATAGGATGCAGCTGCTCGGTTAGGGCGAGATAGGCAGGGAAAAGTGATTGAAGACTTCAACAAAAGTGTTCAAGCTACAGCTGTGACTCGTTCACCCACTGCTCCAGGCTTGCTCACTCTTTTTTTGGCTGGGCAGACCTTTTTTTCCTGGCAGTTCCTGGCTGTGGTGATCGGCGGCGGCCATTTTGGGACTTGTGGTGCGCCAGCACATGCAGCCACAAAGTCCATCAATCCTCAAATCTAATTATTTTTTTCATACACATCCTCCATCAGGGGTTTGGCTGTGATTATTTAGTCACCCCTAGTGACAAAGCAACGATTTTGTCTTCATTTTTTTACTGGGGAAACTGAAAGTAATTCAGTTCAAAAGCCATGAAAGTGGCATATCAGCTAGGCTAGGATTTTTCCCTCAAAAGTGTATATTACTCAAATAGTTAGCATTGAATAGGTAAAACTAGCTATTTCATCCATCTGTTATACCGCCGTGTGAGGGCCTACTCCGCCTTTGTCCGTAAAAGGCTCTAGTTCACTATCTGGCCTAATTGCCCAGCATAAAGCACGCATTTCATACGTCCGGTTTCTCTCCAGTTAGCCGCCAAAAATTCTTTTTTTCACATTGAGTGTATTTTTCACTATTTTGTTAAATTTTCTACCAAAAACCAGCTAGTCCATATAGCTGTTATAACTGCAGGAGCAGGAAAAAATTGTTTTTTCATACAAAGGGTATAGTACTCAAATTGTTAGCATTGAGTAGGTAAAACCAGCTATTTCATCTATCTGATATACCGCTGTGTGAGGGCCTACTCCGCCTGTGTCCGTAAAAGGCTCTAGTTCACTATCTGGCCTAATTGCCCAGCATAAAGCACGCATTTTATACGTCCGGTTTCTCTCCAGTTAGCCGCCAAAAATTCTTTTTTTCACATTGAGTGTATTTTTCACTATTTTGTTAAATTTTCTACCAAAAACCAGCTAGTCCATATAGCTGTTATAACTGCAGGAGCAGGAAAAAATTGTTTTTTCATACAAAGGGTATAGTACTCAAATTGTTAGCATTGAGTAGGTAAAACCAGCTATTTCATCTATCTGATATACCGCTGTGTGAGGGCCTACTCCGCCTGTGTCCGTAAAAGGCTCTAGTTCACTATCTGGCCTAATTGCCCAGCATAAAGCACGCATTTCATAGGTCCGGTTTCTCTCCAGTTAGCCGCCAAAAATTCTTTTTTCACATTGAGTGTATTTTTCACTATTTTGTTAAATTTTCTACCAAAAACCAGCTAGTCCATATAGCTGTTATAACTGCAGGAGCAGGAAAAAATTGTTTTTTCATACAAAGGGTATAGTACTCAAATTGTTAGCATTGAGTAGGTAAAACCAGCTATTTCATCTATCTGATATACCGCTGTGTGAGGGCCTACTCCGCCTGTGTCCGTAAAAGGCTCTAGTTCACTATCTGGCCTAATTGCCCAGCATAAAGCACGCATTTTATAGGTCCGGTTTCTCTCCAGTTAGCCGCCAAAAATTCTTTTTTTTCACATTGAGTGTATTTTTCACTATTTTGTTAAATTTTCTACCAAAAACCAGCTAGTCCATATAGCTGTTATAACTGCAGGAGCAGGAAAAAATTGTTTTTTCATACAAAGGGTATAGTACTCAAATTGTTAGCATTGAGTAGGTAAAACCAGCTATTTCATCTATCTGATATACCGCTGTGTGAGGGCCTACTCCGCCTGTGTCCGTAAAAGGCTCTAGTTCACTATCTGGCCTAATTGCCCAGCATAAAGCACGCATTTCATAGGTCCGGTTTCTCTCCAGTTAGCCGCCAAAAATTCTTTTTTCACATTGAGTGTATTTTTCACTATTTTGTTAAATTTTCTACCAAAACCAGCTAGTCCATATAGCTGTTATAACTGCAGGAGCAGGAAAAAATTGTTTTTTCATACAAAGGGTATAGTACTCAAATTGTTAGCATTGAGTAGGTAAAACCAGCTATTTCATCTATCTGATATACCGCTGTGTGAGGGCCTACTCCGCCTGTGTCCGTAAAAGGCTCTAGTTCACTATCTGGCCTAATTGCCCAGCATAAAGCACGCATTTCATAGGTCCGGTTTCTCTCCAGTTAGCCGCCAAAAATTCTTTTTCACATTGAGTGTATTTTTCACTATTTTGTTAAATTTTCTACCAAAAACCAGCTAGTCCATATAGCTGTTATAACTGCAGGAGCAGGAAAAAATTGTTTTTTCATACAAAGGGTATAGTACTCAAATTGTTAGCATTGAGTAGGTAAAACCAGCTATTTCATCTATCTGATATACCGCTGTGTGAGGGCCTACTCCGCCTGTGTCCGTAAAAGGCTCTAGTTCACTATCTGGCCTAATTGCCCAGCATAAAGCACGCATTTCATAGGTCCGGTTTCTCTCCAGTTAGCCGCAAAAAATTCTTTTTTTCACATTGAGTGTATTTTTCACTATTTTGTTAAATTTTCTACCAAAAACCAGCTAGTCCATATAGCTGTTATAACTGCAGGAGCAGGAAAAAATTGTTTTTTCATACAAAGGGTATAGTACTCAAATTGTTAGCATTGAGTAGGTAAAACCAGCTATTTCATCTATCTGATATACCGCTGTGTGAGGGCCTACTCCGCCTGTGTCCGTAAAAGGCTCTAGTTCACTATCTGGCCTAATTGCCCAGCATAAAGCACGCATTTCATAGGTCCGGTTTCTCTCCAGTTAGCCGCCAAAAATTCTTTTTCACATTGAGTGTATTTTTCACTATTTTGTTAAATTTTCTACCAAAAACCAGCTAGTCCATATAGCTGTTATAACTGCAGGAGCAGGAAAAAATTGTTTTTTCATACAAAGGGTATAGTACTCAAATTGTTAGCATTGAGTAGGTAAAACCAGCTATTTCATCTATCTGATATACCGCTGTGTGAGGGCCTACTCCGCCTGTGTCCGTAAAAGGCTCTAGTTCACTATCTGGCCTAATTGCCCAGCATAAAGCACGCATTTCATAGGTCCGGTTTCTCTCCAGTTAGCCGCCAAAAATTCTTTTTTTCACATTGAGTGTATTTTTCACTATTTTGTTAAATTTTCTACCAAAAACCAGCTAGTCCATATAGCTGTTATAACTGCAGGAGCAGGAAAAAATTGTTTTTTCATACAAAGGGTATAGTACTCAAATTGTTAGCATTGAGTAGGTAAAACCAGCTATTTCATCTATCTGATATACCGCTGTGTGAGGGCCTACTCCGCCTGTGTCCGTAAAAGGCTCTAGTTCACTATCTGGCCTAATTGCCCAGCATAAAGCACGCATTTCATAGGTCCGGTTTCTCTCCAGTTAGCCGCCAAAAATTCTTTGGTTCACATTGAGTGTGTTCTTCACTATTTTGTTAAATTTTCTACCAAAAACCAGCTAGTCCATATAGCTGTTATAACTGCAGGAGCAGGAAAAATTGTTTTTCATACAAAGGGTATAGTACTCAAATTGTTAGCATTGAGTAGGTAAAACCAGCTATTTCATCTATCTGATATACCGCTGTGTGAGGGCCTACTCCGCCTGTGTCCGTAAAAGGCTCTAGTTCACTATCTGGCCTAATTGCCCAGCATAAAGCACGCATTTCATAGGTCCGGTTTCTCTCCAGTTAGCCGCCAAAAATTCTTTTTTTCACATTGAGTGTATTTTTCACTATTTTGTTAAATTTTATACCAAAAACCAGCTAGTCCATATACCTGTTATAACTGCAGGAGCAGGAATATTTCTTTTTTCCTAAAAAGTGTATAGTACTCAAATTGTTAGCATTGAGTAGGTAAAACCAGCTATTTCATCTATCTGATATACCGCTGTGTGAGGGCCTACTCCGCCTGTGTCCGTAAAAGGCTCTAGTTCACTATCTGGCCTAATTGCCCAGCATAAAGCACGCATTTCATAGGTCCGGTTTCTCTCCAGTTAGCCGCCAAAAATTCTTTTTTTCACATTGAGTGTATTTTTCACTATTTTGTTAAATTTTCTACCAAAAACCAGCTAGTCCATATAGCTGTTATAACTGCAGGAGCAGGAAAAAATTGTTTTTTCATACAAAGGGTATAGTACTCAAATTGTTAGCATTGAGTAGGTAAAACCAGCTATTTCATCTATCTGATATACCGCTGTGTGAGGGCCTACTCCGCCTGTGTCCGTAAAAGGCTCTAGTTCACTATCTGGCCTAATTGCCCAGCATAAAGCACGCATTTCATAGGTCCGGTTTCTCTCCAGTTAGCCGCAAAAAATTCTTTTTCACATTGAGTGTATTTTTCACTATTTTGTTAAATTTTCTACCAAAAACCAGCTAGTCCATATACCTGTTATAACTGCAGGAGCAGTAATATTTGTTTTTTCATACAAAGGGTATAGTACTCAAATTGTTAGCATTGAGTAGGTAAAACCAGCTATTTCATCTATCTGATATACCGCTGTGTGAGGGCCTACTCCGCCTGTGTCCGTAAAAGGCTCTAGTTCACTATCTGGCCTAATTGCCCAGCATAAAGCACGCATTTCATAGGTCCGGTTTCTCTCCAGTTAGCCGCCAAAAATTCTTTTTTCACATTGAGTGTATTTTTCACTATTTTGTTAAATTTTCTACCAAAAACCAGCTAGTCCATATAGCTGTTATAACTGCAGGAGCAGGAAAAAATTGTTTTTTCATACAAAGGGTATAGTACTCAAATTGTTAGCATTGAGTAGGTAAAACCAGCTATTTCATCTATCTGATATACCGCTGTGTGAGGGCCTACTCCGCCTGTGTCCGTAAAAGGCTCTAGTTCACTATCTGGCCTAATTGCCCAGCATAAAGCACGCATTTCATAGGTCCGGTTTCTCTCCAGTTAGCCGCCAAAAATTCTTTTCTCACTTTGAGTGTATTTTTCACTATTTTGTTAAATTTTCTACCAAAACCAGCTAGTCCATATAGCTGTTATAACTGCAGGAGCAGGAAAAAATTGTTTTTTCATACAAAGGGTATAGTACTCAAATTGTTAGCATTGAGTAGGTAAAACCAGCTATTTCATCTATCTGATATACCGCTGTGTGAGGGCCTACTCCGCCTGTGTCCGTAAAAGGCTCTAGTTCACTATCTGGCCTAATTGCCCAGCATAAAGCACGCATTTCATAGGTCCGGTTTCTCTCCAGTTAGCCGCCAAAAATTCTTTTTTCACATTGAGTGTATTTTTCACTATTTTGTTAAATTTTCTACCAAAAACCAGCTAGTCCATATAGCTGTTATAACTGCAGGAGCAGGAAAAAATTGTTTTTTCATACAAAGGGTATAGTACTCAAATTGTTAGCATTGAGTAGGTAAAACCAGCTATTTCATCTATCTGATATACCGCTGTGTGAGGGCCTACTCCGCCTGTGTCCGTAAAAGGCTCTAGTTCACTATCTGGCCTAATTGCCCAGCATAAAGCACGCATTTCATAGGTCCGGTTTCTCTCCAGTTAGCCGCCAAAAATTCTTTTTTTCACATTGAGTGTATTTTTCACTATTTTGTTAAATTTTCTACCAAAAACCAGCTAGTCCATATACCTGTTATAACTGCAGGAGCAGGAATATTTCTTTTTTCCTAAAAAGTGTATAGTACTCAAATTGTTAGCATTGAGTAGGTAAAACCAGCTATTTCATCTATCTGATATACCGCTGTGTGAGGGCCTACTCCGCCTGTGTCCGTAAAAGGCTCTAGTTCACTATCTGGCCTAATTGCCCAGCATAAAGCACGCATTTCATAGGTCCGGTTTCTCTCCAGTTAGCCGCCAAAAATTCTTTTTTTCACATTGAGTGTATTTTTCACTATTTTGTTAAATTTTCTACCAAAAACCAGCTAGTCCATATAGCTGTTATAACTGCAGGAGCAGGAAAAAATTGGTTTTTCATACAAAGGGTATAGTACTCAAATTGTTAGCATTGAGTAGGTAAAACCAGCTATTTCATCTATCTGATATACCGCTGTGTGAGGGCCTACTCCGCCTGTGTCCGTAAAAGGCTCTAGTTCACTATCTGGCCTAATTGCCCAGCAGAAAGCACGCATTTCATAGGTCCGGTTTCTCTCCAGTTAGCCGCAAAAAATTCTTTTTCTCACATTGAGTGTATTTTTCACTATTTTGTTAAATTTTCTACCAAAAACCAGCTAGTCCATATAGCTGTTATAACTGCAGGAGCAGGAAAAAATTGTTTTTTCATACAAAGGGTATAGTACTCAAATTGTTAGCATTGAGTAGGTAAAACCAGCTATTTCATCTATCTGATATACCGCTGTGTGAGGGCCTACTCCGCCTGTGTCCGTAAAAGGCTCTAGTTCACTATCTGGCCTAATTGCCCAGCATAAAGCACGCATTTCATAGGTCCGGTTTCTCTCCAGTTAGCCGCCAAAAATTCTTTTTTTCACATTGAGTGTATTTTTCACTATTTTGTTAAATTTTCTACCAAAACCAGCTAGTCCATATAGCTGTTATAACTGCAGGAGCAGGAAAAAATTGTTTTTTCATACAAAGGGTATAGTACTCAAATTGTTAGCATTGAGTAGGTAAAACCAGCTATTTCATCTATCTGATATACCGCTGTGTGAGGGCCTACTCCGCCTGTGTCCGTAAAAGGCTCTAGTTCACTATCTGGCCTAATTGCCCAGCATAAAGCACGCATTTCATAGGTCCGGTTTCTCTCCAGTTAGCCGCCAAAAATTCTTTTTTCACATTGAGTGTATTTTTCACTATTTTGTTAAATTTTCTACCAAAACCAGCTAGTCCATATAGCTGTTATAACTGCAGGAGCAGGAAAAAATTGTTTTTTCATACAAAGGGTATAGTACTCAAATTGTTAGCATTGAGTAGGTAAAACCAGCTATTTCATCTATCTGATATACCGCTGTGTGAGGGCCTACTCCGCCTGTGTCCGTAAAAGGCTCTAGTTCACTATCTGGCCTAATTGCCCAGCATAAAGCACGCATTTCATAGGTCCGGTTTCTCTCCAGTTAGCCGCCAAAAATTTGATTTTTCACATTGAGCGTATTTTTCACTATTTTATAAAATTTTCTACCAAAACCAGCTAGTCCATATAGCTGTTATAACTGCAGGAGCAGGAAAAGATTGTCTTTCATACAAAGGGTATAGTACTCAAATTGTTAGCATTGAGTAGGTAAAACCAGCTATTTCATCTATCTGATATACCGCTGTGTGAGGGCCTACTCCGCCTGTGTCCGTAAAAGGCTCTAGTTCACTATCTGGCCTAATTGCCCAGCATAAAGCACGCATTTCATAGGTCCGGTTTCTCTCCAGTTAGCCGCCAAAAATTCTTTTTTTTCACATTGAGTGTATTTTTCACTATTTTGTTAAATTTTCTACCAAAAACCAGCTAGTCCATATAGCTGTTATAACTGCAGGAGCAGGAAAAAATTGTTTTTCATACAAAGGGTATAGTACTCAAATTGTTAGCATTGAGTAGGTAAAACCAGCTATTTCATCTATCTGATATACCGCTGTGTGAGGGCCTACTCCGCCTGTGTCCGTAAAAGGCTCTAGTTCACTATCTGGCCTAATTGCCCAGCATAAAGCACGCATTTCATAGGTCCGGTTTCTCTCCAGTTAGCCGCCAAAAATTCTTTTTTTCACATTGAGTGTATTTTTCACTATTTTGTTAAATTTTCTACCAAAAACCAGCTAGTCCATATAGCTGTTATAACTGCAGGAGCAGGAAAAAATTGTTTTTTCATACAAAGGGTATAGTACTCAAATTGTTAGCATTGAGTAGGTAAAACCAGCTATTTCATCTATCTGATATACCGCTGTGTGAGGGCCTACTCCGCCTGTGTCCGTAAAAGGCTCTAGTTCACTATCTGGCCTAATTGCCCAGCATAAAGCACGCATTTCATAGGTCCGGTTTCTCTCCAGTTAGCCGCCAAAAATTCTTTCTTTCACATTGAGTGTATTTTTCACTATTTTGTTAAATTTTCTACCAAAAACCAGCTAGTCCATATAGCTGTTATAACTGCAGGAGCAGGAAAAAATTGTTTTTTCATACAAAGGGTATAGTACTCAAATTGTTAGCATTGAGTAGGTAAAACCAGCTATTTCATCTATCTGATATACCGCTGTGTGAGGGCCTACTCCGCCTGTGTCCGTAAAAGGCTCTAGTTCACTATCTGGCCTAATTGCCCAGCATAAAGCACGCATTTCATAGGTCCGGTTTCTCTCCAGTTAGCCGCCAAAAATTCTTTTTTTCACATTGAGTGTATTTTTCACTATTTTGTTAAATTTTCTACCAAAAACCAGCTAGTCCATATAGCTGTTATAACTGCAGGAGCAGGAAAAAATTGTTTTTTCATACAAAGGGTATAGTACTCAAATTGTTAGCATTGAGTAGGTAAAACCAGCTATTTCATCTATCTGATATACCGCTGTGTGAGGGCCTACTCCGCCTGTGTCCGTAAAAGGCTCTAGTTCACTATCTGGCCTAATTGCCCAGCATAAAGCACGCATTTCATAGGTCCGGTTTCTCTCCAGTTAGCCGCCAAAAATTCTTTTTTCACATTGAGTGTATTTTTCACTATTTTGTTAAATTTTCTACCAAAACCAGCTAGTCCATATAGCTGTTATAACTGCAGGAGCAGGAAAAAATTGTTTTTTCATACAAAGGGTATAGTACTCAAATTGTTAGCATTGAGTAGGTAAAACCAGCTATTTCATCTATCTGATATACCGCTGTGTGAGGGCCTACTCCGCCTGTGTCCGTAAAAGGCTCTAGTTCACTATCTGGCCTAATTGCCCAGCATAAAGCACGCATTTCATAGGTCCGGTTTCTCTCCAGTTAGCCGCCAAAAATTCTTTTTTTTCACATTGAGTGTATTTTTCACTATTTTGTTAAATTTTCTACCAAAAACCAGCTAGTCCATATAGCTGTTATAACTGCAGGAGCAGGAAAAATTGTTTTTTCATACAAAGGGTATAGTACTCAAATTGTTAGCATTGAGTAGGTAAAACCAGCTATTTCATCTATCTGATATACCGCTGTGTGAGGGCCTACTCCGCCTGTGTCCGTAAAAGGCTCTAGTTCACTATCTGGCCTAATTGCCCAGCATAAAGCACGCATTTCATAGGTCCGGTTTCTCTCCAGTTAGCCGCCAAAAATTCTTTTTCACATTGAGTGTATTTTTCACTATTTTGTTAAATTTTCTACCAAAACCAGCTAGTCCATATACCTGTTATAACTGCAGGAGCAGGAAAAATTTGTTTTTCATACAAAGTGTATAGTACTCAAATTGTTAGCATTGAGTAGGTAAAACCAGCTATTTCATCAATCTGATATACCGCTGTGTGAGGGCCTACTCCGCCTCTGTCCGTAAAGGCTCTAGTTCACTATCTGGCCTAATTGCCCAGCAA
>JAPDOI010001811.1:0-138234 GCA_029168955.1 Aplectana chamaeleonis
CTTTCGCACTCTCATTTGGGTCCCGCACACTTTCTACGGCGTCCGGCGCCTCCCACTGGGTCCCGCACACTTTCTACGGCGTTCTGCGCACACCCATTTGGGTCCCGCACACACTTTCTACGGCGTTCTGCGCACACCCATTTGGGTCCCGCACACTTTCTACGGCGTCCGGCGCACTCCATTTGGGTCCCACACACTTTCTACGGCGTTCTGCACGCACTCTCATTTGGGTCCCGCACACTTTCTACGGCGTCCGGCGCACTCATTTGGGTCCCGCACACTTTCTACGGCGTTCTGCGCACACCCATTTGGGTCCGCACACTTTCTACGGCGTCCGGCGCACCCCACGTTGGGTCCCACGCACTTTCTACGGCGTCCTGCGCACACCCATTTGGGTCCCGCACACTTTCTACGGCGTTCTGGCGCACTCCCATTTGGGTCCGCACACTTTCTACGGCGTCCAGCGCACTCACTTGGGTCCCGCACACTTTCTACGGCGTTCTGCGCACACCCATTTGGGTCCCACACTTTCTACGGCGTCCGGCGCACTCCGCATTTGGGTCCCGCACACTTTCTACGGCGTCCTGCGCACACCCATTTGGGTCCGCACACTTTCTACGGCGTTCTGCGCACACCCATTTGGGTCCCACACTTTCTACGGCGTTCTGCGCACACTCATTCGGGTCCCGCACACTTTCTCCGGCGTCCGGCGCACTGTCATTTGGGTCCCACACACTTTCTACGGCGTTCTGCGCACACTCATTTGGGTCCCGCACACTTTCTACGGCGTCCGGCGCACTCCTATTTGGGTCCCGCACACTTTCTACGGCGTTCTGCGCACACCCATTTGGGTCCCGCACACTTTCTACGGCGTCCGGCGCACTCCCACGTGGGTCCCGCACACTTTCTACGGCGTCCGACGCACACCCATTTGGGTCCCGCACACTTTCTACGGCGTTCTGCGCACACTCATTTGGGTCCCGCACACTTTCTACGGCGTCCGCGCACTCTCATTTGGGTTCCACACACTTTCTAGGGCGTTCTGCGTACACCCATTTGGGTCTTGCACACTTTCTACGGCGTCCGGCGCACTCCCACCTGAGTCCCGCACACTTTCTACGGCGTCCGGTGCACTCCTACATGGGTCCCGCACACTTTCTACGACGTCCGACGCTCTCTCATTTGGGTCCCACACACTTTCTACGGCGTCCGGCGCACTCTCATTTGGGTCCCGCACACTTTCTACGGCGTTCTGCGCACGCCCATTTGGGTCCCGCACGCTTTCTACGGCGTCCGGCGCACTCCCAATTGGGTCCCGCACGCTTTCTACGGCGTCCGGCGCACACCCATTTGGGTCACCACACTTTCTACGGCGTCCGGCGACTCTCACTCATTTGGGTCCCGCACACTTTCTACGGCGTTCTGCGCACACCCATTTGGGTCCGCACACTTTCTACGGCGTCCGGCACACTCCATTTGGGTCCCACACGCTTTCTACGGCGTTCTGCGCACTCTCATTTGGGTCCCGCACACTTTCTACGGCGTTCTGCGCACACCCATTTGGGTCCCGCACACTTTCTACGGCGTCCGGCGCACTTCCATTTGGGTCCCACACACTTTCTACGGCGTTCTGCGCACACCCATTTGGGTCCCGCACACTTTCTACGGCGTTCCCGCGCACTCCCACTTGGGTCCCGCACACTTTCTACGGCGTTCTGCGCACTCTCATTTGGGTCCCCCACACTTTCTACGGCGTTCTGCGCACACCCATTTGGGTCCCGCACACTTTCTACGGCGTTCTGCGCACTCCCATTGGGTCCACACTTTCTACGGCGTCCCGCACTCCATTTGGGTCCCGCACACTTTCTACGGCGTTCTGCGCACACCATTGGGTCCCGCACACTTTCTACGGCGTCCGCGCACACCCATTTGGGTCCCGCACACTTTCTACGGCGTCCGGCGCACTCTCATTTGGGTCCCACACTTTCTACGGCGTTCTGCGCACACCCATTTGGGTCCCGCACACTTTCTACGGCGTCCGGCGCACTCATTTGGGTCCCGCACACTTTCTACGGCGTTCTGCGCACACCCATTTGGGTCCGCACACACTTTCTACGGCGTCCGGCGCACTCCACTTGGGTCCCGCACACTTTCTACGGCGTCCGGCGCACTCTCATTTGGGTCCCACACACTTTCTACGGCGTTCTGCGCACACCCATTTGGGTCCCACACACTTTCTACGGCGTCCGGCGCACTCTCGTCCCACACTTTCTACGGCGTGGCGCACTCCCATTTGGGTCCCGCACACTTTCTACGGCGTCCGGCGCACTCTCATTTGGGTCCCGCACACTTTCTACGGCGTTCTGCGCACACCCATTTGGGTCCGCACACTTTCTACGGCGTTCGGCGCACTCTCATTTGGGTCCCGCACACTTTCTACGGCGTCCGGCGCACTCTCATTTGGGTCCACACACTTTCTGCGGCGTTCTGCGCACACCCATTTGGGTCCCGCACACTTTCTACGGCGTCCGGCACTCTCATTTGGGTCCCGCACACTTTCTACGGCGTTCTGCGCACTCCATTTGGGTCCCTGCACACTTTCTACGGCGTTCTGCGCACTCCCATTTGGGTCCCGCACACTTTCTACGGCGTCCGGCGCACTCTCATTTGGGTCCCACACACTTTCTACGGCGTTCTGCGCACACCCATTTGGGTCCCGCACACTTTCTACGGCGTCCGGCGCACTCCCATTTGGGTCCCGCACACTTTCTACGGCGTTCTGCGCACACCCATTTGGGTCCCGCACACTTTCTACGGCGTTCTGCGCACTCATTTGGGTCCCACACACTTTCTGCGGCGTCCGGCGCACACTGATTTGGGTCCCGCACACTTTCTACGGCGTCCGGCGCACTCTCATTTGGGTCCCACACACTTTCTACGGCGTTCTGCGCACACCATTTGGGTCCCGCACACTTTCTACGGCGTCCGGCGCACTCCATTTGGGTCCCGCACACTTTCTACGGCGTTCTGCGCACACCCATTTGGGTCCCGCACACTTTCTACGGCGTCCGGCGCACACTCCATTTGGGTCCACACACTTTCTACGGCGTTCTGCGCACACCCATTTGGGTCCCGCACACTTTCTACGGCGTCCGGCGCACTCTCATTTGGGTCCCACACACTTTCTACGGCGTCCGGCGTTCTGCGCACACCCATTTGGGTCCCGCACACTTTCTACGGCGTCCGGCGCACTCCCGTGGGTCCCGCACACTTTCTACGGCGTTCTGCGCACACCCATTTGGGTCCCGCACACTTTCTACGGCGTTCTGCGCACTCCCATTTGGGTCCCACACACTTTCTACGGCGTCCGGCGCACTCTCATTTGGGTCCCGCACACTTTCTACGGCGTTCTGCGCACACCCATTTGGGTCCCACACACTTTCTACGGCGTTCGGCGCACACCATTTGGGTCCCGCACACACTTTCTACGGCGTCCGGCGCACACTCTCATTTGGGTCCCACACACTTTCTACGGCGTTCTGCGCACACCCATTTGGGTCCCGCACACTTTCTACGGCGTTCTGCGCACACCCATTTGGGTCCCGCACACTTTCTACGGCGTTCTGCGCACCCATTTGGGTCCCACACACTTTCTACGGCGTCCGGCGCTTCTGCTCACTTGGGTCCCGCACACTTTCTACGGCGTCCGGCACTCCCCATTGGGTCCACACTTTCTACGGCGTTCTGCGCACACTCATTTGGGTCCCACACAATTTCTACGGCGTTCTGCGCACACCCATTTGGGTCCCGTACACTTTCTACGGCGTCCGGCGCACTCCCATTGGGTCCCGCACACTTTCTACGGCGTTCGGCGCTCTCATTTGGGTCCCACACACTTTCTACGGCGTTCTGCGCACACCCATTTGGGTCCCGCACACTTTCTACGGCTTCCGGAGCACTCCCACTTGGGTCCCGCACACTTTCTACGGCGTTCTGCGCACACCCATTTGGGTCCCACACACTTTCTACGGCGTTCTGCGCACACCCATTTGGGTCCCGCACACTTTCTACGGCGTCCGGAGCACTCTCATTTGGGTCCCGCACATTTACTACGGCGTTCTGCGCACACCCATTTGGGTCCCGTACACTTTCTACGGCGTTCCGCGCACACCCATTTGGGTCCCGCACACTTTCTACGGCGTTCTGCGCACGCCCATTTGGGTCCCACACACTTACTGCGGCGTTCTGCGCACATCCATTTGGGTCCCGCCCACTTTCTAGGGCGTTCTGCGCACACCCATTTGGGTCCCATACACTTTCTACGGCCTTCTGCGCACACTCATTTGGGTCCCGCACACTTTCTACGGCGTTCTGCGCACGCCCATTTGGGTCCCACACACTTTCTACGGCGTTCTGCGCACACCCATTTGGGTCCCACACACTTTCTACGGCGTTCTGCGCACACCCATTTGGGTCCCGCACACTTTCTACGGCGTCCGGCGCACTCCCACTTGGGTCCCGCACACTTTCTACGGCGTCCGGCGCACTCTCATTTGGGTCCCACACACTTTCTACGGCGTTCTGCGCACACTCATTTGGGTCCCACACACTTTCTACGGCGTTCTGCGCACACCCATTTGGGTCCCGTACACTTTCTACGGCGTCCGTCGCACTGTTATTTGGGTCCCACACACTTTCTACAGCGTTCTGCGCACACTCATTTGGGTCCCACACACTTTCTACGGCGTTCTGCGCACACCCATTTGGGTCCCGTACACTTTCTACGGCGTCCTGCGAACTCTCATTTGGGTCCACACTTTCTACGGCGTTCTGCGCACACCCATTTGGGTCCGCACACTTTCTACGGCGTCCGGCGCACTCCCATTTGGGTCCGCACACTTTCTACGGCGTTCTGCGCACACCCATTTGGGTCCGCACACTTTCTACGGCGTCCGGCGCACTCATTTGGGTCCCACACACTTTCTACGGCGTTCTGCGCACACCCATTTGGGTCCCGCACACTTTCTACGGCGTTCTGCGCACCCATTTGGGTCCCGCACACTTTCTACGGCGTCCGCACTCTCATTTGGGTCCCGCACACTTTCTACGGCATTCTGCGCACACCCATTTGGGTCCCGCACACTTTCTACGGCGTCCGGCGCACTCTCATTTGGGTCCCACACACTTTCTACGGCGTTCTGCGCACACCCACTTGGGTCCCGCACACTTTCTACGGCGTCCGGCGCCCTCTCATTTGGGTCCCACACACTTTCTAGGGCGTTCTGTGCACACCCATTTGGGTCCCACACTCTTTCTACGGCGTTCTGCGCACACCCATTTGGGTCCCGCACACTTTCTACGGCGTCCGGCGCACTCCCACTTGGGTCCCACACTTTCTACGGCGTTCTGCGCACACCATTTGGGTCCCGCACACTTTCTACGGCGTCCGGCGCACTCTCCATTTGGGTCCGCACACTTTCTACGGCGTTCTGCGCACACCCATTTGGGTCCCGCACACTTTCTACGGCGTCCGGCGCACTCCATTTGGGTCCCACACACTTTCTACGGCGTTCTGCGCACACCCATTTGGGTCCCGCACACTTTCTACGGCGTCCGGCGCACTCTCATTTGGGTCCGCACACTTTCTACGGCGTCCGGCGCACTCTCATTTGGGTCCCGCACACTTTCTACGGCGTTCAGCGCACACCCATTTGGGTCCCGCACACTTTCTACGGCGTCCGGCGCACTCTCATTTGGGTCCCGCACACTTTCTACGGCGTTCTGCGCACACCCATTTGGGTCCCGCACACTTTCTACGGCGTCCGGCGCACTCCATTTGGGTCCCGCACACTTTCTACGGCGTCCGGCGCACTCTCATTTGGGTCCCACACACTTTCTACGGCGTTCTGCGCACACCCATTTGGGTCCCGCACACTTTCTACGGCGTCCGGCGCACTCCCATTTGGGTCCGCACACTTTCTACGGCGTTCTGCGCACACCCATTTGGGTCCGCACACTTTCTACGGCGTCCGGCGCACTCCCACTTGGGTCCCGCACACTTTCTACGACGTTCTGCGCACACCCATTTGGGTCCCGCACTCTTTATAGGGCGTTCTGCGCACACCCATTTGGGTCCCGCACACTTTCTACGGCGTCCGGCACTCTCTCATTTGGGTCCCACACACTTTCTACGGCGTCCGGCGCACTCTCATTTGGGTCCACACACTTTCTACGGCGTTCTGCGCACACCCATTTGGGTCCCGCACACTTTCTACGGCGTCCGGCGCACACCCATTTGGGTCCCGCACACTTTCTACGGCGTTCTGCGCACACCCATTTGGGTCCCACACTTTCTACGGCGTCCGGCGCACTCCATTGGGTCCCGCACACTTTCTACGGCGTCCGGCGCACTCTCATTTGGGTCCCGCACACTTTCTACGGCGTTCTGCGCACACCCATTTGGGTCCACACACTTTCTACGGCGTTCTGCGCACACCCATTTGGGTCCCGCACACTTTCTACGGCGTCCGGCGCACTCCATTTGGGTCCCACACACTTTCTACGGCGTTCTGCGCACACCCATTTGGGTCCCGCACACTTTCTACGGCGTTCTGCGCACTCCCATTTGGGTCCCGCACACTTTCTACGGCGTCCGGCGCACTCTCATTTGGGTCCCGCACACTTTCTACGGCGTTCTGCGCACACCCATTGGGTCCCGCACACTTTCTACGGCGTCCGGCGCACTCTCATTTGGGTCCCACACACTTTCTACGGCGTTCTGCGCACACCATTTGGGTCCCGCACACTTTCTACGGCGTCCGGCGCACTCTCATTTGGGTCCCGCACACTTTCTACGGCGTCCGGCGCACACCAATTTGGGTCCCACACACTTTCTACGGCGTTCTGCGCACACCCATTTGGGTCCCGCACACTTTCTACGGCGTTCTGCGCACTCCCATTTGGGTCCCGCACACTTTCTACGGCGTTCTGCACACTCATTTGGGTCCGCACACTTTCTACGGCGTTCTGCGCACACCCATTTGGGTCCCGCACACTTTCTACGGCGTCCGGCGCACTCCCTGGGTCCCACACACTTTCTACGGTGTCCAGCGCACTCCCATTTTGGTCCCGCACACTTTCTACGGCGTCCGGCTCACACCCATTTGGGTCCCGCACACTTTCTACGGCGTTCTGCGCACACCCATTTGGGTCCCGCCTACTTTCTACGGCGTCCGGCACACTCTAATTTGGGTCCCACGCACTTTCTACGGCGTCCGGCGCACTCTCATTTGGGTCCCACACACTTTCTACGGCGTTCTTAGCACACCCATTTGAATCCCACACGCTTTATACGGCGTTCTGCGCACACCCATTTGGGTCCCGCACACTTTCTACGGCGTCCGGCACACACCCACTTGGTTCCCGCACACTTTCTAGGGCGGACTGCGCACACCCATTTGGGTCCCGCACACCTTCTACGGCGTGCGGCGCACTCATTTGGGTCCCACACACTTTCTACGGCGTTCTGCGCACACCCATTTGGGTCCCGCACACTTTCTACGGCGTCCGGCGCACTCCATTTGGGTCCCGCACACTTTCTACGGCGTTCTGCGCACACCCATTTGGGTCCCGCACACTTTCTACGGCGTTCTGCGCACACCCATTTGGGTCCCGCACACTTTCTACGGCGTCCGGCGCACACCCATTTGGGTCCCACACACTTTCTACGGCGTTCTGCGCACACCCATTTGGGTCCCGCACGCTTTCTACGGCATCTGGCGCACTCTCATTTGGGTCCCGCACACATTCTACGGCGTTCTTCGCACACCCATTTGGGTCCCGCACACTTTCTACGGCATCTGGCGCACTCTCATTTGGGTCCCACACACTTTCTACGGCGTTCTGCGCACACCCATTTGGGTCCCGCACACTTTCTACGGTGTCCGACGCACTCTCATTTGGGTCCCGCACACTTTCTACGGCGTTCTGCGCACTCCCATTTGGGTCCCGCCCACTTTCTACGGTGTCCGATGCACTCTCATTTGGGTCCCGCACACCTTCTACGGCGTCTGGCGCACTCTCATTTGAGTCCCGCACACTTTCTACGGCGTTCTGCGCACACCATTTGGGTCCCGCACACTTTCTACGGCGTTCTGCGCACACCCATTTGGGTCCCGCACACTTTCTACGGCGTCCGGCGCACTCTCATTTGGGTCCCGCACTTTCTACGGCGTTCTGCGCACACCATTTGGGTCCCACACACTTTCTACGGCGTTCTGCGCACACCCATTTGGGTCCCGCACACTTTCTACGGCGTCCGGCGCACTCATTTGGGTCCCGCACACTTTCTACGGCGTTCTGCGCACTCCCATTTGGGTCCCACACACTTTCTACGGCGTTCTGCGCACACCATTTGGGTCCCGCACACTTTCTACGGCGTCCGGCGCACTCTCATTTGGGTCCCGCACACTTTCTACGGCGTTCTGCGCACACCCATTTGGGTCCCGCACACTTTCTACGGCGTCCGGCGCACTCCCATTTGGGTCCTGCACTTTCTACGGCGTTCTGCGCACTCCCATTTGGGTCCCGCACACTTTCTACGGCGTTCTGCGCACACCCATTTGGGTCCCACACACTTTCTACGGCGTCCGGCGCACTCTCATTTGGGTCCGCACACTTTCTACGGCGTTCTGCGCACACCATTTGGGTCCCGCACACTTTCTAGGGCGTTCTGCGCACCCCCATTTGGGTCCCGCACACTTTCTACGACGTCCGGCGTACTCTCATTTGGGTCCAGCACACTTTCTACGGCGTTCTGCGCACACCCATTTGGGTCTCACACACTTTCTACGGCGTCCGGCGCACTCTCCATTTGGGTACCGCACACTTTCTACGGCGTTCTGCGCACACCCATTTGGGTCCCACACACTTTGTACGGCGTACGGCGCACTCTCGTTTGGGTTCCGCACACTTTCTACGGCATTCTGCGCACAACCATTTGGGTCCCGCACACTCTCTACGGCGTTCTGCGCACTGTTCATTTGGGTCCACACACTTTCTACGGCGTCCGGCGCACACCCATTTGGGTCCCACACACTTTCTACGGCGTTCTGCGCACGCCCATTTGGGTCCCACACACTTTCTACGGCATTCTGCGCACGCGCATTTGGGTCCCAAACACTTTCTACGGCGTTCTGCGCACACCATTTTGGTCCCGCACACTTTTTACGGCGTTCTGCGCACGCCCATTTGGGTCCCAAACACTTTCTACGGCGTTCTGCGCACGCCCATTTGGGTCCCAAACACTTTCTACGGCGTCCGGCGCACTCTTATTTAGGTCCCACATACTTACTACGGCGTCCTGCGAACTCTCATTTGGGTCCCACACACTTTCTACGGCGTTCTGCGCACTCTCATTTGGGTCCCACACACTTTCTACGGCGTTCTGCGCACACTCTTTTGGGTCCCGCACACTTTCTACGGCGTCCTGCGAACTCTCATTTGGGTCCCACACACTTTCTACGGCGTTCTGCGCACACTCATTTGGGTCCCACACACTTTCTACGGCGTTCTGCGCACACCCATTTGGGTCCCGTACACTTTCTACGGCGTCCTGCGAGCTCTCATTTGGGTCCCACACACTTTCTACGGCGTTCTGCGCACTCTCATTTGGGTCCCACACACTTTCTACGGCGTTCTGCGCACACCCATTTGAGTCTTGCGGGGTTCCGCACACTTTCTACGGCGTTCTGCGCACACCCATTTGGGTCCCGCACACTTTCTACGGCGTCCGGCGCACTCTCATTTGGGTCTCACACACTTTCTACGGCGTTCTGCGCACACCCATTTGGGTCCTGCACACTTTATACGGTGTCCGGCGCACTCTCATTTGGGTCCAGCACACTTCCTACAGCGTCCGGCGCACTCCCACTTTGGTCCCGCACACTTTCTACGGCGTTCTGCGCACACCCATTTGGGTCCCGCACACTTTCTACGGCGTCCGGCGCACTCATTTGGGTCTCACACACTTTCTACGGCGTTCTGCGCACACCCATTTGGGTCCCTCACACTTTCTACGGCGTCCGGCGCACTCTCATTTGGGTTCCACAAACTTTCTACGGAGTTCTGCGCACACCCATTTGGGTCCCGCACACTTTTTGCGGCGTTCTGCGCACACCCATTTGGGTCCCTCACACTTTCTACGGCGTCCGGCGCACTCTCATTTGGGTTCCACAAACTTTCTACGGAGTTCTGCGCACACCCATTTGGGTCCCGCACACTTTCTACGGCGTCCGGCGCACTCCCATTTGGGTCCCACACTTTCTACGGCGTTCTGCGCACACCCAGTTGGGTCCCGCACACTTTCTACGGCGTTCTGCGCACACCCATTTGGGTCCCGCACACTTTCTACGACGTTCTGCGCACCCCCATTTGGCTCCCCCACACTTTCTACGGCGTTCTGCGCACTCTCATTTGGGTCTCACACACTTTTTACGGAGTTCTTCGCGCACCCATTTGGGTCCCGCACACTTTCTACGGCGTCCGGCGCACTCTCATTTGGGTCCCACACACTTTCTACGGCGTTCTGCGCACACCCATTTGGGTCCCTCACACTTTCTAGGGCGTTCTGCGCACACCCATTTGGGTCCCACACACCTTCTACAGCGTCCGGCGCACTCTCATTTGGGTCCCGCATACTTTCTACGGCGTTCTGCGCACACCCATTTGGGTCCCGCACACTTTCTACGACGTTCCGCGCACACCCATTTGGGTCCCACACACTTTCTAGGGCGTTCTGCGCACACCCATTTGGGTCCCGCACACTCTCTACGGCGTCCGGCGCACTCCATTTGGGTCCCACACACTTTCTCCGGCGTTCTGCGCACACCCATTTGGGTCCCTCACACTTTCTACGGCGTCCGGCGCACTCTCATTTGGGTTCCACACACTTTCTACGGAGTTCTGCGCACACCCATTTGGGTCCACACACTTTCTACGGCGTTCTGCGCACACCCATTTGGGTCCCACACACTTTCTACGGCGTCCGGCGCACTCATTTGGGTCCCGCACACTTTCTACGGCGTCCGGCGCACTCTCATTTGGGTCCCACACACTTTCTACGGCGTTCTGCGAACACCCATTTGGGTCCTACACACTTTCTACGGCGTCCGGCGCACTCCCACTTTGGTCCCACACACGTTCTACGGCGTTCTGCGCACACCCATTTGGGTTCCGCACACTTTCTACGGCGTCCGGCGCACTCTCATTTGGGTCCCACACACTTACTACGGCGTTCTGCGCACACCCATTTGGGTCCCGCACACTTTCTACGGCGTTCTGCGCACACCCATTTGGGTCCCGCACACTTTCTACGGCGTTCTGCGCACACCCATTTGGGTCCCGCACACTTTCTACGGCGTCCGGCGCACACCCGTTTGGGTCCCACACACTTTCTACGGCGTTCTGCGCACACCCATTTGGGTCCCCCACACTTTCTACGGCGTCCGGCGCACACCCATTTGGGTCCCACACACTTTCTACTGCGTTCGGCGCACTCTCATTTGGGTCCCACGCACTTACTTCGGCGTTCTGCGCACACCCATTTGGGTCCCGCACACTTTCTACGGCGTCCCGCGCACTCCCATTTGGGTCCCACACACTTTCTACGGCGTTCTGCGCACACCCATTTGATTCCCGCACACTTTCTACGGCGTCCGGCGCACTCCCATTTGGGTCCCACACACTTACTTCGGCGTTCTGCGCACACCCATTTAGGTCCCGCACACTTTCTAGGGCGTTCTGCGCACACCCATTTGGGTCCCACACACTTTCTACGGCGTTCTGCGCACACCCATTTGGGTCCACACACTTTCTACGGCGTTCTGCGCACACCCATTTGGGTCCCGCACACTTTCTACGGCGTTCTGCGAACACCCATTTGGGTTCCACACACTTTCTACGGTGTTCTGCGCACACCCATTTGGGTCCCGTACACTTTCTACGGCGTCCGGCGCACACCCATTTGGGTCCCGCACACTTTCTACGGCGTCCGGCGCAGTCCCACTTGGGTCCCACACACTTTCTACGGCGTCCGGCGCACTCTCATTTGGGTCCCACACACTTTCTACGGCGTTCTGCGCACACCCATTTAGGTCCCGCACACTTTCTACGGCGTTCTGTGCACACCCATTTGTGTCCCGCACACTTTCTACGGCGTTCTGCGCACACCAATTTGGGTCCCACACACTTTCTACGGCATTCTGCGCACACCCATTTGGGTCCCGCTAACTTTCTACGGCGTCCGCCGCACTCCCATTTGCGTCCCACACACTTTCTACGGCGTTCTGCGCACACCCATTTGGGTCCCGCACACTTACTACGGCGTTTTGCGCACACCCATTTGGGTCCCGCACACTTTCTACGGCGTTCTGCGCACACCCATATGGGTCCCACACACTTTCTACGGCGTTCTGCGCACACCCATTTGGGTCCCGCACACTTTCTACGGCGTCCGGCGCACACCCATATGGGTCCCACACACTTTCTACGGCGTTCTGCGCACACCCATTTGGGTCCCGCACACTTTCTACGGCGTCCGGCGCGTTCCCACTTGGGTCCCGCACACTTTCTACGGCGTCCGGCGCACTCTCATATGGGTCCCACACACTTTCTACGGCGTTCTGCGCACACCCATTTGGGTCCCGCACAATTTCTACGGCGTCCGGCGCACTCCCACTTGGGTCCCGCACACTTTCTACGGCGTTCTGCGCACACCCATTTGGGTCCCACACACTTTCTACGGCATTCTGCGCACACCCATTTGGGTCCCGCACACTTTCTACGGCGTCTTGCGCACACCAATTTGGGTCCCACACACTTTCTACGGCATTCTGCGCACACCCATTTGGGTCCCGCACACTTTCTACGGCGTCCGGCGCACTCTCATTTGGGTCCCACACACTTTCTACGGCGTTCTGCGCACACCCATTTGGGTCCCACACACTTTCTACGGCATTCTGCGCACACCCATTTGGGTCCCGCTAACTTTCTACGGCGTCCGGCGCACTCCCGTTTGCGTCCCACACACTTTCTACGGCGTCCGGCGCACTCTCATTTGGGTCCCGCACACTTTCTACGGCGTTCTGTGCACACCCATTTGTGTCCCGCACACTTTCTACGGCGTCCGGCGCACTCTCATTTGGGTCCCGCACACTTTCTACGGCGTCCGGCGCACCATTTGGGTCCGCACACTTTCTACGGCGTTCTGCGCACACCATTTGGGTCCCGCACACTTTCTACGGCGTCCGGCGCACTCCCATTTGGGTCCCGCACACTTTCTACGGCGTTCTGCGCACACCCATTTGGGTCCCACACACTTTCTACGGCGTCCGGCGCACTCCATTTGGGTCCACACACTTTCTACGGCGTTCTGCGCACACCCATTTGGGTCCCGCACACTTTCTACGGCGTCCTGCGCACTCCCATTTGGGTCCCGCACACTTTCTACGGCGTCCGCACTCTCATTTGGGTCCCACACACTTTCTACGGCGTTCTGCGCACACCCATTTGGGTCCCGCACACTTTCTACGGCGTCCGGCGCACTCCACGTGGGTCCCACACACTTTCTACGGCGTTCTGCGCACACCCATTTGGGTCCCGCACACTTTCTACGGCGTTCTGCGCACTCCATTTGGGTCCCGCACACTTTCTACGGCGTTCTGCGCACACCCATTTGGGTCCCACACACTTTCTACGGCGTCCGGCGCACACCCATTTGGGTCCCACACACTTTCTACGGCGTTCTGCGCACACCCATTTGGGTCCCGCACACTTTCTACGGCGTCCGGCGCACACTCCCATTTGGGTCCCACACACTTTCTACGGCGTTCTGCGCACACCCATTTGGGTCCCGCACACTTTCTACGGCGTCCGGCGCACTCCCACTTGGGTCCCGCACACTTTCTACGGCGTCCGAGCACACTCATTTGGGTCCCGCACACTTTCTACGGCGTTCTGCGCACACCCATTTGGGTCCCGCACACTTTCTACGGCGTCCGGCGCACTCCATTTGGGTCCCACACACTTTCTACGGCGTTCTGCGCACACCCATTTGGGTCCCGCACACTTTCTACGGCGTTCTGCGCACTCCCATTTGGGTCCCGCACACTTTCTACGGCGTTCTGCGCACACCCATTTGGGTCCCACACACTTTCTACGGCGTTCTGCGCACACCCATTTGGGTCCCGCACACTTTCTACGGCGTCCGGCGCACCCATTTGGGTCCCACACACTTTCTACGGCGTTCTGCGCACACCCATTTGGGTCCCACACTTTCTACGGCGTTCTGCGCACACCATTTGGGTCCCACACACTTTCTACGGCGTTCTGCGCACACCCATTTGGGTCCCACACACTTTCTACGGCGTTCTGCGCACACCCATTTGGGTCCCACACACTTTCTACGGCGTTCCGGCGCACTCCCATTTGGGTCCCGCACACTTTCTACGGCGTTCTGCGCACCCATTTGGGTCCCACACACTTTCTACGGCGTACTGCGCACACCCATTAGGGTCCCGCACACTTTCTACGGCGTTCTGCGCACACTCATTTGGGTCCCACACACTTTCTACGTCGTTCTGCGCACACTCATTTGGGTCGCACACACGTTCTACGGCGTCCGGCGCACTCCCATTTGGGTCCCACACACTTTCTACGGCGTACTGCGCACACCCATTAGGGTCCCGCACACTTTCTACGGCGTCCTACGTACTCTCATTTGGGTCCCACACACTTTCTACGGCGTTGTGCGCACACCCATTTGGGACCCGCACATTTTCTACGGCGTCCTGCGCACTCTCATTTGGGTCCCACACACTTTCTACGGCGTCCGGCGCACTGTTATTTGGGTCCCACACACTTTCTACGGCGTTCTGCGCACACCCATTTGGGTCCCGCACACTTTCTACGGCGTCCGGCGCACTCCCATTGGGTCCCGCACACTTTCTACGGCGTTCTGCGCACACCCATTTGGGTCCCGCACACTTTCTACGGCGTTCTGCGCACACCATTTGGGTCCGCACACATTCTACGGCGTCCGGCGCACTCCTACGTGGGTCCCGCACACTTTCTACGGCGTCCGGCGCACTCTCATTTGGGTCCCACACACTTTCTACGGCGTTCTGCACACACCCATTTGGGTTCCACACACTTTCTACGGCGTTCTGCGCACACCCATTTGGGTCCCACACACTTTCTACGGCGTTCTGCGCACACCCATTTGGGTCCCACACTTTCTACGGCGTCCGGCGCACTCCCATTTGGGTCCCACACACTTTCTACGGCGTCTTTCGCACACCCATTTGGGTCCCGCACACTTTCTACGGCGTTCTGCGCACTCATTTGGGTCCCACACACTTTCTCCGGCGTTCTGCGCACAACCATTTGGGTCCCGCACACATTATACGACGTCCGGCGCACTCCCACGTGGGTCCCACACACTTACTACGGCGTTCTGCGCACACCCATTTGGGTCCCGCACACTTTCTACGGCGTCTGGCGCACTCCTACTTTGGCCCCACACACGTTCTACGGCGTCTTTCGCACTCTCATTTGGGCCCCCACACTTTCTACGGCGTTCTGCGCTTGCCCATTTGGGTCCCACACACTTTCTACGGCGTCCGGCGCACTTCCACGTGGGTCCCACACACTTTCTACGGCGTCCGGCGCACACCTACTTTGGTCCCACACACGTTCTACGGAGTTCTGCGCACACCCATTTGGGTCCCGCACACTTTCTACGGCGTCCGGCGCACTCACTTTGGTCCCAACACTTTCTGCGGCGTCTTTCGCTTGCCTCCTGCTGGGGTCCCGCACACTTTCTACGGCGTCTCTGTGGCGCACTTCTGAGTCACACCGTGCGGCGTTCCCAAAAAGTACTTCCGAGATCCCGCCGTATTGTTTGGAAGCGTTGCCCAGTCAAATCCTGAGCAAAAAGCCTATCAATGTAACGGTGTTTATTTCTACTAGTTCATTTTTTACGAATAAGTAAACGTCGGATGGTTTATAATAACATGTTTACGTGTTTTTGTTCTTTCTTGACCCTCAATTTTGAGGCTCTGCAAAAATTAGAGCAACCAACTTTCAAAATTTGACAGGAGCTAGGGAAAGCAAACAAAACCAGCTCCTTGGCCAAAAATGAGCTCTCTGTGAGCTCAACGATAAGAGTTCCAACAAGATCGTGAACGTCAACTGAAAAAAAGAGGAGGAAGAACATTTTTTCGACCAAATATGACGTGGTTTGTGACACTTTTTCTCGAATCCTCCAGGTAAAATCCATTCCGGACCATTTTTGAACAGTTATTCAATCTTTCTAAAGCATATTGAATGCAAAAGAACGGTCTTCCCCATACGTTTACTCTGGACCCTGATAACTGAGATAAGGGGTTGCCATATAAAAAGTGATGGCTGCGAAATTGTTTCGTTCTCGAGAAAAGGCATGAAGTTTACGTGATCCGGCGTGTTCTAGTTACTAAACTCTGTATAATTGTTCATCTGAGTGCAGTTTTTTGTCTTTTACTTTTCTAGGAACAATTTCACTACTTTCTATGTGGACCGGGAAGCGTGAAACAGACTCCAGGGAAAATTAGTCCTTATTTTTAAAAAAATCCTTTGAACACTTTGGTTTACCTTGTGATAGAGAAAACACAAAAGGTTGCAATGACATTGCAACCTTGTGTTTTCCACAATGAAATTGCAAAGTATTGCGTTTCGCGATATCGGTGATAAATGGCCAACTAACAAAATAATCTAAAAATCGCTTTCTAAACCTAAAGTTCTGCCGGTTCGAGCATTTCGTGGAAGACTCTAGAAGTCCCATCACTCAATGCTGAAGAATTGTTATACCCTGAAAGATACACATGGGCACGTTTTTCGAACCCATATATACGACCGCCAGCTCTGATCAAAGTGGCAGTGGATACGAAGAGCTGTGGAGGGAGTGTATGTAGGCGAACGTGAAACGTCTACCTTATGTGTAGATGTGGCCTAGTGGTCTAAGGCGCTGTATTGGGCATCCGTCGCCTAGTCTCGGGCTGTGTTGGTTCAAACATTTCTACGGTTGAGAGTTTTGCATTCAACACCACCCTTCCAGATAAATCTCGTTCCAGGGTGTCAACCATAGGAGGCATCGAGGCAACACCGACCTCAGGTTGGCTGCCTATTTAAAGTCACTACAATCGGGGATTGCTACTGGCGCAGGTCACCTCAAAGGATCACTCAGAAGCCAAAGAAGAAATTTTGGTCGCTGAGGGGATGGGCTCCTCGGCTCGGGGGGGTCTTGCACGCGGAGACCGCGGGGAGCATCATGTCCCAGATGCCGACGGCAGCTAGGATGACCTCCCTATAGCGGTTCCGGGTATGGACTGAGCTTCATTATTGATACCAAAAAACAGGAAGAAGTTGTCGAAAATTCATTTCCAAGAGATCTCCTGAATTTGCTGAAAATTCCTGGAGAGAACGGTGAGAAGTTTTCGAGAATTCATCGAGAATTCTCCAAGAATCCAGTCAGAAAAAATTGTTCTGGATTTGTACGAATTCAGGACAAATACTCGCCAGTATTCAGGACAACTAGTTTTACTCTGGAGTACGGATAAGCCTGCCAGTACAATGCGATCTCTCGTTTTGCTACAACTCTTATGAATAGCTTGTTCAAACTCTACACAAGCACGCCCATACCGATCATTTTTTCCGCAGGGCTACCGTAAATCTTATCATTCTTGAACAAAACATGATAACGAACGGCGATAACACACGCTCATAAGGCCCTAGTTATACACCGGCGGGACGCTGCGGAAATAGCAAGACAACTATCACTTATATGCGCCCTAACTGTGCTCCAGGCATGTCAAATAAAAGCGAACAGTGGTCGCAGAAGAAACGCGCCCGGAAGGCCGCACAGAGCAGTTATACACGCCGCGGCAATCGTATACTCTCGTATCCTTGCGGGACCTTCCCTGTTGGAAATTTGCCAAATTTCCACCAGCTGATTATTTTCAGATTTAAAATTGTTAAAACATTACCAAAACGACATAACGAGCAATCTCGTTATGACGAGAGGAAATTGATTATTAGTGATATTCTGCAATTAAAAAGTGTCAAAAGCAGAAACTGATGAACAGTCGATGAAATACCATTAGAAACGCCTGGAAATTTTTCGTCTGCAGTATTGCGTCAAGGACGCAACATTGCAGACGAGGCCTCGATTCACGCAGCAACTCAGACAATGGGGTGGACCGACCGCGGGCGAAAACTCGCGTTTCCTACCGACCGCGTGCCACTATCGTACTGACCGCGGGCAAAAAATACATTTCGTGCCGAACGCGCTCATTCGCGTACTGACCGCGCAAGCGCGAAATAGAGCACGCGGTCGATACGCCTGAGCTCCGCAATTAACCGCTGGCGAAAGTTCCATGGAGACGTACTGACCGCGGAGCATTCATCTTTGCGCGCGGTCAGGTACGAAATATGACTTTCGCTGCGGTCGGTACGTGAGCACACGTGGTCAGTACGTATGTGCTCACGTTCGGTACGCAAACCGCCCGCGTTCAGCAATGCGCAAGAAAATCTGGTCCGGTGAGGTCGCTGTGTCGGTTTGCACCGTCGGTACGCAATCGTCTCGCGTTCAGTACCCAATCGCCCGCCCGTTCAGTACGCAGGCAAACTGGGTAGGAGGAAGATCAGTTTGTCAGTCTGCGCGGTCGGTACGCAAGTGTTCGCATTCAGTTCGCAAACCCCCCGCGTTCAGTACACAGTCAAAAATGGTGGGCGAGGTCAGTTTGTCAGTCCGTGCGATCTACAGCAAATGTAAGCAGGACCTGGACTCCCGTCCTAACATACAGGTAGTTTGTTAGTGGTATCACTCATATTTCCGAAACAGCTGTGATAGATCGGTGAGTCTGTGTTTTCATCGATACGATCACATCTGTGGAGAAGCTTAATGAAAATGTGAAGTGGAAACAAAAACCCACCGACCAATCTCAGTTATTTTCTTAAAATGAGTGATAACACAATAACCAGACTACAGTATGTTAGGGAAGAGTCCACAACCTCACCAGATCCTACTCCATTGCCGTTTGCCGTTCCATTTCACTCTAGGGTAAGCTGTTTTGTCGTCAAGCAATCGGTTCCCCTCAGGAAGCGCAGTATCGCCGCGATTTATCGAAACTGCTCTTTGGCCGGGATCATACTTGCTGCGACCAAAGCGACGGCGAGACAGTGCAAATGGAGTATATCGATTTTCGGTCAGATATTGATGCGTCGGCGTCGCCCGTCGCTGGAAGTGCATGATCCCGGCCCTTTCTCACACATCGCTGCGACGGTAGTATGATCCGGGCCTAACCGTAGCATCTATTTTAAACCCTGAACCTTATTTGCAGATTATTTCGCTGAAGTGGCATCGGAAGTTGTCCCATACGAGCAATCTTCGGCCTCGATAATTCCCTCTTGTGAATATTCAAAACCACTCCAAATATTCAAAGACATCTCGCGCAATCTGGTCTCTCTCTAATGCCACATTCGGATTGCCAAGAACTCGATACCGGAAAGATCACCAAAAAAGGAGGGGTGTACTTGTATTGGGGGTGTACTTCTTATTTTCAAAGGCCTCTTATTTTAAATCTTCTTCTGATAGTTGTACTTTTAATAGAGTGAAAACACAGTATATCTGTAAATCGAGGTCACGGTTTGGCGGAACAGTGGTGAAATTACTTCCAGAGTTGGTGCTATATACAGCCTGCTGATGTGAAGCGAAGAAACCTTACACAACCCGGTGCGCCCAATGTAAAATAACGCAGGCAGGACTCGAGAGTGCTATTTCTGGTTCATGTGTGAAGGATTTGAATGCCATTGAGGTTCTCGAACATCAAGTTCTTTTCAGCTAGGCAGTGGAAAAACTCTCAATTTACTGTTGCGCATGTATACATTCTAGGCAACTTGTCATTGATATCCTGATCATGCTGGGGCAAAAGTTGATAACACGGCGAAGGCTACCTTGATCACGATCACGCACGATCTCAATGAAATCGCTTGGATCTTCACTGGCCAGAATCCCGATATCCCCTAACGAGCTCTTCGTCACCCAAACCTCTTCTATGACCTCCTTGATCACCTTGCTATCGAACACGCTAGTGGCCACCCCATCAACTTTTTCTCCCGTCTCCCACTCTGGCGTGCCCCAGACAGTCAATTCAAAAATTGGCGATTTCATTCAAATCAAGCCGGGGTTTCTTTCTTCATAGGCCCCAATCTCCTCATACTGCTCTCTTTCTCTATCTTCCTCACTTTCTTCTCAATTTCTCTACAATTCCAATAACTTCTTCTCACTACTCGTTTTTATCTTTTCGTTAACGTGATACTTTTCTTCGCTTCAACTACTTATTTATTTATTTACTTTTTATTTATACACGTGCTTACTTTATTTATTCAATTACTTTTTTTGATTAATTAATTAATTAATTAATTAAATTATTTATTTAATTATGCATTTATTTACTTATTTATTTAACTACTTTTTTAAATTAATTTATTTAATAATTCATTCATTTATCTATTCATTCATTTTTTATTTATTTGTTTATTTATTTCTTTACTTCTTTATTTATTTATTTATTTATTTATTTATTTATTTATTTATTTATTTATTTATTTATTTATTTACTCATTTATTTATCTTTTCACTTATTTATTTTTCCCCACGTGGAAGAAAGTCAACCGCGCGCCGAGGGAGAGTTTGGCGAGTGGGATTTTCTTCTTCTTTTCTCTTTTGCCGTCTTTCTCTTTGGATTCCTCGATCGTCTTTCCTTACTTACTTATACTGATCTTCATCATCTTGTTTTTCTTGGTGTAGTCGTAGCTTACGAATGATTCAGTGTTAATATCCAAAATTTGATGTTTTCGAATTTTTCAAAACTCATCGACAAAAATGGCTGTTCACGTAGACTCGAATGAAAATTTTCGTTGCAAAAAGACCGAGTTTATCCTCTGTAAAAATGTGAATAATCGCTTGTGCTTGCAAAAAATAGACATTGGAGCACTTCGTACTGTATCGTTAGCGGGTTGGAATTCCTAGCCGCAGTTGCGGACAGACGCGCTTGCAGCACGCAGCCCGACGATAAGTGTGCTGGACTAACGGGTCCCGACACAGCTACCCCTTCTCCCAGCACGATTATAATTGTGCTGCGCGCGCTGAAACAACGACCCACCGCAATCGCAGAGCAGAATTTCAGCACGATAACGACAATGAAATGCGTCCGAATGAAGAATGGCGGCGCACGCGGCCAGCGCAGCTTGGCGGGCAGCCGGCGCGTTCGCCGCTCTCGGACGAGGCTTGCGAAAGTTCCCACCGCCATCGACTACGAACGGGGCCGGCACCGGCTGGCAGCAAGTACTGCGCCGATCAATCAGCTATGCAGACGTTGGAGAGAGGGACGGCCGTCGTTGAAATCCAAAACTCGTCCGAGGTTCCCAGCACATGCGACCTTGGCGAAAAGCCGCCTGCCAGACCACGCCGGCCGTGTGGAGGCCGCCATTCTCGTTCGGGCACACTTTGCAATCAATTTCAACAATAGACACTATCAACAGGGACATTTCGATCCCACAAGGATTCCATTAAATAAAACACACGGATGCTAATCTCACAACACGAACACCTTGAGTTTCTTATAGAAGGATAAGGAAAAGAAGGCAAAGAAGGAAATGCAAGATCAGAAATGGAAGATTTTAAAATGCGAGAGGAACTGTAGTGAAATGTCTCTTAATACGAAACTTTCGTTTAAAAAGTGACAGCGGTTGGTAAGCACGCGCACGCAGCAGGTATGCATTGCTCCCATCAGAATGACGAGCATTAACGTTTAAAAGAAGCATTCGTGATAAAAAAAGTTACCTGAGATTTCATCGTAAAGGTGTATATCTGGCCACCAATGGAGTAAAAATAAGTGAAATTCACGAGAAAAAAAACGTGTAAGCAAGGAAAACGATTTAACGCGGCTGGCCTCCCATCGCTAAATATAGTCATCTTTCGCAAACATCAAATTAACAGAACCAAACCTCTCCAGCTAGATCGCGGATGGGGTGATTTTGAGCAAGACGCGGTAGGTTTGGTAAGGCTTCAATCATAACTGGCCAATGAGCGTCGCCAGCCGGTCGACAATTGTAGCGGACATGAATGTGGTGGGGGTGAAAAAAACACCCGGGGCGGCTGGCCCGACCGATGTCCCTATGATAAAATATAAAGAAATGAATGATATCCATAACATCGTTCCACAATTCATATATTGACCGCGCCAGCCCCAGCTAGCCCGCACCGGAGTCTTTTTGCAACCTCCATCGTCCATGGTCTTCATACGTTTCCACCGGGTTGGTCACGGCGGGTTACGACGATTTTTTCCGCCAGCCCTGACGGGGGCCTAGCTCCCCTAATTTTGAGTCGGTCGAGGTAGGGCGTATCAGGTTTATAATGCCAAGATATCCTTATTTTGTCATGACCAACCGCTCCTCTGCTTGCTCCGCGCGGACTCATCTGAGCAGAACCAGACTTTTAGATGTTGTTGATTAAGAAAAGCTCGTCATTTGCAGTTGGAAGGCCAGCCAGGTTGGGCTGTTTCAAGTTGTTTGTGCGTTACCCCGAAACCATCCCACTCCCAACTGTTGCTTATTTTCAATTTTTTGGGACCAGATACGTAGTAATAGCGGTCAAGTCTTTAAAAAAATTCTTACTAACAACGTGATGGAAAATCGGGCCTATCACGCGTGAGTGCGTACTAACCGCGGCCAATCCTACACGCGAAATTTGTACCGACCGCGTGGCGATGCGTACCGACCCCGTGAAAATGCGTACTGACGGCGTGGCAAGACGTACCGAACACGTGAAAGTGCGTACCGACCCCGTCGAAATGCGTACTGACGGCGTGGCAAGACGTACCGACCACGTGAAAGTGCGTACCGACCACTTGACGGTGCGTACCGACCGCGTGGCGAAGCCTACCGACTGCGTGGCAGTGTGTACTGATCGCGTGGCGGTGCGATACCGACCTCGCGACAATGCGTACCGACCACGTGACAGTGCGTACCGACCGCGTGGAAGTGCCTACCGACCGCGTGGCAATGCGTACTGATGGCGTGGCAGTGCGTACCGGCCGCGCGACAAAACGGCTACCGACCGCGTGGCATTCCGTACTGACCGCGTGGCGGTGCGTATCGACCGCGCGCTAATTTGCGTGCCGACCGCGTGCAAATTGTGCGTTCCAAACGTCGCCCATCCCGCTGTCGGTACGCAACTTGTCCGCCGTCAGTCCACCCCATTGTCTGGAGAAGCGGCGTCAATGTCATCGCGAGACGTTTTTCATTCCGCTGGTGTCTAACTAGGGCCTAAGGCCCCGGGTCATAGTTGGATGAGCCGACGCCTCCAGCCCGGTCGATACACACACAATGCATTGGAAATGGGATGCAAAAATCACTCGGTGTATCCCCGCACCCCCAACACCCCCAACACCCACACCCGGTCGATGCATTATGAACAACATGGCGAGGTGAAGCTGAAGAAAATCACTCGGTGTATCCCCCGCACCCCCAACACCCCCGCACCCCCAACACCCCGCACCCCGGTCGATACGTATGTTTAAAATGATGCAGTGAAGTTGAGAAAATCACTCGGTGTATCCGACGCGGTCGATATCCATGCAATACGTGGATGAGAAAATCACCGGGTGGGCGGGGCGAAGATAAAACATTGCGTATCACTAGAAAGCTAACCTCACTGCTCCCTCCTTTACTTCACCATACTCTCCTTCACTTTTTCTCTGAACAGGTGCAATCCTGTTGGCCACGTAATCATCGTCATATCTAGTTGGATGCACCGAGTGATTTTCTCAGCCTCACTCCATCATTTTAAACATACGTATCGACCGGGGTGGTGTTCGGGGGTGTTGGGGGTGCAGGGTGTGGTAGTGCGGGGGATGATACAGATGCAAATAGCACCAACTATGCCCCATTACGGTAGTCTCTGCGGAAAAATGATCAATCTGATTGGAGTAGGAACGACTGCCAGTTCAAACTTTCAACTTTCACTACATTTGAAAACTTCGCTCTAAAGACATTGGTGCTGGTTACAAGCAATATTTCAATGGCAGTCCACGAACGACAAATTCCCCTTTTTAACTGAGTGAATGCGCTATCGTGATTCTGTTGCTGAGTCTTCGGTACGATGACCGTCTCATGAAAATAATTTTTGTCATCAATTCTTAAGATGCATTTCTTCAGCGCATATGCTCCACACAGCTGCGTCACGAACGAAAGATGATTTTTGGGCACTCCTTGATATGAAAGCTGCCGTTCCCAAAGATTGTCTTGTTGTAGCTGGCGACCTGAATGGACACGTGGGACAGGCGAGCAATGGACATCCCAGTCATGGTGGGTTCGGCTATGGACGAGGAAATGACGATGGCGAGCGGATTCTCGACTACGCTGGTAGTCACGACCTCATACTGCTGAATACATGGTATAAAAAAGCGGTGCTCTCCAGCTAGAAACGTATCACAGTGGAACCGTTTCGTCGCAAATCGATTACTTCCTTGTGAGGGAGCAAAGACCGCACGTTAGTTACTGATCCCGCCAAAGTGATTTCCTATGAGGCGGTGGCTACTCAACATCGTCCACTCATCTGCACGCTCCACGTTAGCCCTCCGAAACAACAGCGCGCAGACCTCAGAGGTAATTTTCGATATTTTGGATCAAGTGGTGGCCGTTTCAGGACAAGGCACCCAAGTAATTGTCGGATCCATCTACCTCAGATCACAAGCGTCGAAGAGAGCTGGGAGGAAGCAAAGAGAAGCACAGTTCAAGTTGCTCGCACCGTTCTTGGAACGACAGAGCCTGGACGGAGGTACATCGAGAAGGAAGCGTGGCTATGGACTGACGAAGTAAAGGCATGTGTACGAAGGAAGAAGGTTTCTTACCACGCTTTTCTCAAAGAGAAAACCCGGCCAACTGGAAAGAGTATCAAGTCGCGAAAAGTGCGGCTAAGAAGGCAGAAGTAGAGCGAGAGGTCAACGATACGAAGCTTTATATAAAGCTTGACACGAGAGAGGGCGAGCGCGATCTCTACCGGCTCGTCAGGTCACGAAAGCGAAAGTTGGAATATATAGAGTAGTTTGCTGGGAAAAACGATGGACATGGTCGGCTGCTATCGAATGTTGAGCAGGCGAAGGAAAGGTGGCGGCAGTATCAGCGAAGCGTTTTTGACAGAAGAGTTCCCTCATTCCCCGTTACCTCATGCTCTTCCCATTTATGGGGCGGTGTCGCTTCATTACAGCGAGCGAAGCGAAAGAGGCCTTGAAAGCTGCGAAGAAACAAAGCTACCGGACCTGATGATATTAAGCCGCCGAGTTATGGAAGAGTCGAAATTGGAACCCAACTGCCTGGCTTGCATTGTTATTCAACCGCATTGTGACTGAGCGCAATTTCCTTTCAGACTGGAAGTTAAGCACCACAGTTCCGATCTTCAAGAAGAAAGGGAGTCCCGCTGACTGCTTTGCAACTACCGGCCCATCCGACTTCTTAGTCATACAATGAAGATTTTCGAGAGGATTCTGGATAGACGAATACGTGATGTCGCTAAGGTGAGCGTAAATCAGTGTGGCTGTGTTCAGGAACTGCGGCAATCGTCGACGCTATCCATGCGACCCTGGGACTTCTTGTGGAAAAGCATCGTGAAAAAGGAGGAAGCTGTTCACCTCGCCTTTATTGGATCTTTTTGAGAAAGCGTTCGGCAGAGTCCCTCACGAAGTAATACAGTACGTTCTGCGTAGCCGAGATGTCCCCGAAGAATTGATCGATTGAGTGAAGCTTTTGTACGTGGACACGTCAAGTTGCATACGATCCGCGGCAGGAAACATCAAGGCCTTTTTCTAATCACTGTTGAGTTCATCAAGGCTCCGCCCTCTCCCCTCAGCTCTTCAACATCGTCATGGATGTCATCACGCGAGATTTGCAGAGTTCAGCACCTCGGACACTGTTGTATGCTGACGACGCATGCTAGCCTCTGACAGCAAAGGAAATCTCCCAAGCACAAGTTCAAGCTTGGCACGACAGACTGGCGGCATTCGGTCGCCTACGACTCCACAAAAAGAAAACCGAATACATGACAAATGCGAGTAGTGACGATTCTATCCAAGTCGACAACACAGTTCTGCCAAAAGCGCATACGTTTCGATATCTTGGATCAACGCTTTACGGATGATGGGACGCTGATTTGCTGAAGTCGACGCACGCACCAAACGCTGCTTGGCAAATTTTTAGTGGCGTACCGCGAGTGGAGTGCTCAGATAAAAAAGGTTTGCGACAGGCTCAAGTCAAAGATTTATCGTTCGGTTATGAGGCCCGTCGCACTGTATGGTGCACAGAGTGTTATCCAGTGACCAAGGAAGCAGAACGATGGCTAGGCGTGAAAAACGAAGATGCCCAGGTGGAGTGGTGGATTGACCTCGATTGGATCGAGTTCGGAATGAAGATGTGCGTGAAAGATTCCGTGTCACGCCCATTTCGGACAAACTTCGCGAAAATCGCCCAAGATGGTATGTGGGCACGTTCTGCGAGCTGGAGAACACTTGATAGCGAAAGCGGCTATGCAGCTCCAAGTGACGGGCCAGCGACCAAGAGGATGACCTGGACAGAGATGGCTGGATGTCTTGCACAACGACATGAAAATTTCAGGCCTCCATCCTGACAACGCGAATAACAAGGTCAAATGGCGACAACGTCCGATAAAAAGCGGACCCTCGCCACATTGCGGACAAACGCTGAAGAAGAAGAAGAAGAAGAAGAAGAAGAAGAAGAAGAAGAAGAAGAAGAAGAAGAAGAAGAAGAAGAAGAAGAAGAAGAAGAAGAAGAAGAAGAAGAAGAAGAAGAAGGAGAAAAGGCCAGGAAAAAAGTCGGCCACGAATACAGTGACCTGCTTCAGAATGATGGCGGCAAAATGACGAGAAAATACAGGCCCGGGACAAAACTTCCTGTCCGGCAACTTCGGACCAGTTCAAACTCAAAAATTTGAGGATATCCCGTAACTCAGACAAATGCGAGTTGTGACGATTCTATCCAAGTCGACAACACAGTCTCGCCAAAAGCGCATGCCGTTTCGGATATCTTGGATCACCAACGCTTTGCGATGATGGGACGCTGACGGCTGGAGTCGACGCACGCATCAATGCTGCTTTCTGGGTGAAGTGGCGCACCGCGAGTGGAGGTGCTCTGTGATAAAAGGTTTGCGACAGGCTCAAGTCAAAAGATTTATCGCTCGGTTATGAGGTTCCGTCGTTTCACTGTGGCGGCACAGAGTGTTATCCAGTGACCAAGGAAGCAGAACGATGGCTCGGAAAAAACGAAGATGCTCAGGTGGGAGTGGTGGATTGACTCGATTGGATCGAGTTCGGAATGAAGATGTGCGTGAGTGATCTGGTGTCGCGCCAATATTTCGGACAAACTTCAAAGCGAAAATCGCCTTCACGAGATGGTATGGGGCATCGTTCTATGAGCTGGAGAACACTCTCGATAGCGAAAGCGGTCATGCAGCTGCAAGTGACGGGCCAGCGACCAAGAGGATGACCTGGGTGAACAGAGATGGCTGATGTCTTGCACAACGACATGAAAGTACCTCAGGCCTCCATCCTGACAACGCGAATGACAAGGTCAAATGGCGACAACAAATTCGATAAAAGCGGACCCTGCAAGCATTGCGGGACAAACGCTGAAGAAGAAGAAGAAGAAGAAGAAGCAAGAAGAAGAAGAAGAAGAAGAAGAAGAAGAAGAAGAAGAAGAAGAAGACAAGAAGAAGAAGAAGAAGAAGAAGAAGAATGAGAAAGGATAGGAAAAAGTCGGCCACGAATACCGTGACCTGCTTCAGAATGATGGCGGCAAATGACGAGAAAATTTATACAGGCCCGGGACAACTCCTGTCCAAGAACTTCGACCAGTTCAAATTCAAAATTTTTGAGGAGCCGCAACTCAGACAAATGCGAGTTGTGACGATTCTATCCAAGCCGACAACACACCTTGCCAAAAGCGCATGCGTTTCGATATCTTGGATCAACGCTTTGCGATGATACGGGACGCTGACGGCTGAAGTCGACGCACGCATCAATGCTGCTTTGGGTGAAGTGGAGCACCGCGAGTGGAGTGCTCTGAGACAAAGGTTTGCGACAGGCTCAAGTCAAAGATTTATCGTTCGGTTATGAGTGATCCCGTCGTTTCACCGTGGCGGTACAGAGTGTTATCCAGTGACCAATGAAGCAGAACGATGGTCTCCGGAAAACGAAGATGCTCAGGTGGAGTGGTGGATTGACCTGGATTGGACTGAGTTCGGAATGAAGATGTGCGTGAAAGATCTGGTGTCGCGCACATTTCCGGACAAACTTCGCGAAAATCGCCTGAGATGGTATGGGCACGTTCTGCGAGAGCTGAGAACACTCGATAGCAAAAGCGGCTATTGCGCAGTTCCGCAAGTGACGGGCCAGCGACCAAGAGGATGACCTGTGCAGAGATGGCTGGATGTCTTGCACAACGACATGAAAAATTTCAGTGTGGCAGGCCCACTCCATCCTGACGCACGCGCGAATGACAAGGTCAAATGGCGACAACGTTCGATAAAAGCGGACCCTGCTTACATTGGCACGTGACAAACGCTGAAGAAGAAGAAGAAGAAGAAGAAGAAGAAAGAAGAAGAAGAAGAAGAAGAAGAAGAAGAAGAAGAAGAAGAAGAAGAAGAAGAAGAAGAAGAGAAGAAGTAGAAAGAAGAAGAAGAAGAAGAAGAAGAAGAAGAAGAAGAAGAAGAAGAAAGAAGAAGAGAATAAGAAGAAGAAGAAGAAGCGAGAAAAGGCCAGGGAAAAAGTCGGCCAATAGAATACTGTGACCTGCTTCAGAATGATGGCGGCAAATGACGAGAAAATACAGGCCCGGGACAATCTCGTCCGCGAACTTCGACTAGTTCAAATTCTAAAATTGCAGGAGCTGCAACCCAGACAAATGCGAGTTGCACGATTCTATCCAAGTCGACAACACAGTCTTGCCAAAAGCGCATACGTTTCTGGATATCTTGGATCAACGCTTAGACATGATGGGGACGCTGACGGCTGAAGTCGACGCACGCATCACGTGCTGCTTGGGTGCAGTGAGTGTTCGCGAGTCGGAGTGGCTCTGTGATAAAAAGGTTTGCGACAGGCTCAAGTCAAAGATTTATCGTTTCCTGGCCATGAGGGCCCGTCGCACTGTATGGCAAAGCCAGAGTGTTATCCAGTGACCAAGGAAGCAGAACGATGGCTCGAAAACGAAGATGCTCAGGTGGAGTGGTGGATTGACTCGACTGGATCGAGTTCGGAATGAAGATGTGCGTGAAAGATTCGGTGTCGCGCCCATTTTCGGACAAACTTCACGAAAACCGCTCTAAGATGGTATGGGGCACGTTCTATGCAGCTGAGAATCACTCGATAGCGAAAGCGGCTATGCAGCTCCAAGTGGGGCGACGGGCCAGCGCTGACCAAGAAAGGATGACCTGAGCAGAGATGGCTGGATGTCTTGCACAACGACATGAAAATTTCAGGCCTCCATCCTGACAAACGCGAATGACAAGGTCAAATGGCGACAACGTTCTGATAAAAGCGGACCCTGCTACATTGCGGGACAAATTCTTGAAGAAAGAAGAAGAAAGAAGAAGAAGAAGAAGAAGAAGAAGAAGAAGAAGAAGAAGAAGAAGAAGAAGAAGAAGAAGAAGAAGAAGAAGAAGAAGAAGAAGAAGAAGAAGAAGAAGAAGAAGAAGAAGAAGCGAAGAAGAAAGGCCAGGAAAAAAGTCGGCCACGAATACTCGTGACCTGCTTCAGAATGATGGCGGCAAATGACGAGAAAATACAGGCCCGGGACAACTCGTCCGCGAACTTCGACCAGTTCAAATTCAAAAGTTTTTGAGGAGCCGCAACCCAGGACAAATGCGAGTTGTGACGATTCTATCCAAGTCGACAACACAGTCTTGGCTAAAAGCGCATACGTTTCGATATCTTGGATCAACGCTTTCTGCGGATGATGGACGCTGACGGCTGAAGTCGACGCACGCATCAATGCTGCTTGCGCAGGGTGGATGGCGCACCGCGAGTCGGAGTGCTCTGTGATAAAAAGTGCTGTTTGCGACAGGCTCCAAGTCAAAGATTTATCGTTCGGTTATGAGGCCCGTCGCACTGTATGGCACAGAGTGTTATCCAGTGACCAAGGAAGCAGAATCCGATGGCTCGGAAAACGAAGATGCTCAGGTGGAGTGGTGGATCGGCACTGATTGGATCGAGTTCGGAATGAATGTGCGTGAAAGATCTGGTGTCGCGCCCATTTCGACAAATCTCGCGAAAATCGCCTAAGATGGTATGGGCACGTTCTGCGAGCTGGAGAACACTCGATAGCGAAAGCGGCTACGAGCTCCGAAGTGACGGGCCAGCGACCGAAGATAGGAGTTGACTTTGATAGAGATGGCTGGATGTCTTGCACAACGACATTACAAAATTGCAGGCCTCCAACTCTGACAACGCGAATAACAAGGTCAAATGGCGACAACGTTCGATATAAAAGGACCCCGCTACATTGCGGGACAAACGCTGAAGAAGAAGAAGAAGAAGAAGAAGAAGAAGAAGAAGAAGAAGAAAGAAGAAGCAGAAGAAGAAGAAGAAGAAGAAGAAGAAGAAAGAAGAAGAAGAAGAAGAAGAAGAAAGAAGAAGGAGAAAAGGCCAGGGAAAGCAAGTCGGCCACGAATACTGTGACCTTGCTTCCAGAATGATGGCGGCAAATGACGAGAAAATACAGGCCCGGACAACTCGTCCGCCAACTTCGACCAGTTCAAATTCAAAATTTTGAGAGGAGCCGCAACTCAGACAAATGCGAGTTGTGACGATTCTATCCGGCGCCGACAACACACAGTCCCGCCTAAAGCGCATACGTTTCGATATCTTGGACTTCAACGCTTTGCGATGATGGGACGCTGACGGCTGAAGTCGACGCACGCATCAATGCTGCTTGGGTGCAGTGGCGCACCAGCGAGTGGAGTGCTCTGTGATAAAAAGGTTTGCGACAGGGCTCCAAGTCAAAGATTTATCGTTCGGTTATGAGGCCCGTCGCAACTGTATGTGGCACAGAGTGTTATCCAGTGACCAAGGAAGCAGAACGATGGCTCGGAAAAAACGAAGATGCTCTGTGGGAGTGGTGGATTGACCTGGGATTGAATCTGAGTTCGGAATGAAGATGCGTGAAAGATTCGGGTGTCGCGCCCATTTCGACAAACTTCGCGAAAAATCGCCTCAAGATGGTATGGGCACGTTCTGCGAGCTGGAGAACACTCGATAGGCAGAAAGCGGCTATGCAGCTCCAAGTGACGGGCCAGCGACCTCAAGAGGATGACCTGAGCAGAGATGGCTGGATGTCTTGCACAACGACATGAAAATTGCAGGCCTCCATCCTGACAACGCTGAATGACAAGGTCAAAATGGCGACAACGTTCGATAAAAGCGGACCTCGCTACATTGTACAAACGCTGAAGAAAGACCAAGAAGACTTTTCAGACATAGAAGAAGAAGAAGAAGAAGACAAGAAGAAAGAAGAAGAAGAAGAAGAAGAAGAAGAAAGAAGAAGAAGAAAGAAGAAGAAGAAAGAAGAAGAAGAAGAAGAAGAAGAAGAAGAAGAAGCGAGAAAAGGCCCTAGGAAAAAGTCGGCCACGAATAGCTGCGTCGACCTGCTTCAGAATGATGACGGCAAATGACGAGAAAAATACAGGCCCGGGACAACTCGCTATCTGCGAACTTCGACCAGTTCAAATTAAAAGGATCAATTTTTGAGGAGCCGCAACTAAAAACAGACAAAACGCAGTTGTGACGATTCTATCCAAGTCGACAACACAGTCTTGTTGCCAAAAGCGCATACGTTTCGATATCTTGGATCAACGCTTTGCGATGATGGGACGCTGACGGCTGAAGTCGACGTTGTCACGCATCAATGCTGCTTGGGTGAAGTGGCGCACCTACGCGAGTGGAGATGCTCTGTGATAAAAAATCAGCGTGCCCGCGACAGGCTCGTCAAAGATTTATCGTTCGGTTATGAGGGCCCGTCGCACTGTAGCGCAAGGAGTGTTATCCAGTGACCAAGGATCTCTTAGCAGAACGATGGCTCGGAAAAAACGAAGATGCTCAGGTGGAGTGGTGGGATTGACCCGATTGGACCGAGTTCAGGAACGAAAGATGTGCGTGAAAGAGTCTCATATGTCGCGCCCATTTCGGACAAACTTTCGCGAAAATCGCCTACATGGTATGGGCACGTTCTGCGAGCTGAGAACACTCGATAGCGAAAGCGGCTATGCAGCTGCCAAGTGACGGGCCAGCGACCAGTAAGAGGATGACCATGAGCAGAGATGGCTGCGATGTCTTGCACAACGATCTACGCTGAAAATTGCAGGCCTCCATCCTGACAGCACGCGAATATCAAGGCCAAACGGCGACAACGTTCGATAAAGTCGGACCCTGCATGACATTGCTTTCGGGACAAACGCTGAAGAAGAAGAAAGAAGAAGAAAGAAGAAGAAGAAAGAAGAAGAAGAAGAATAAGAAGAAGAAAGAAAGAAGAAGAAGAAGAAGAAGAAGAAAGAAGAAGAAAGAAGAAGAAGAAGAAGAAGAAGAAGAAAGATCCTCCTTGAAGTCCAAAGGCCTAGGGAAAAAAGTCGGCCACGAATACTGCGGACTTCGTTTCAGAGTCTATGATGGCGGCAAATGACGAGAAATGCTCCCGCAGGCCTGGACAACTCTGTCCGCGAACTTCGACCAGTTCAAATTCAAAATTTTTGAGGAGCCGCAACTCAGACAAATGCGAGTTGTGACGATTCTATCCAAGTCGACAACACAGTCTCTGCCATAATGAGGTTGCCTCTCGATATCTTGGATCAACGCTTTGCGATGATCGTTCAGGACGCTGACGGTTCCATGAATGCGACGCACGCATCAATGCCGCTTGGGTGAAGTGGCGCACCGCGAGTATCAGGAGTGCTCTGTGATAAAAAAGTAATCGGCACAGGCATCAAAGTCAAAGATTTATCGTTCGGTTATGAGGCCCGTCGGCACTTTGCATGGCGCGTAATGCGCCAGGGAGTGTTATCCGGAGCAACCAATGAACAGAGAACGATGGCTCGAAAACGTGAAGATGCTCAGGTGGAGTGGTGGATTGACTCGATTGGATCCGAGTTCCCGGAAACGAAGATGTGCGTGAAAGATTCGGTGTCGCGCCCATTTAGTTCAGACCAAAACTTCGCGAAAATCGCCTAAGATGGTATGGGCACGTTCTGCGAGCTGGAGGAACCACTTTCGATAGCGAAAGCGGCTATGCAGCTCTTCCGAAGTGACGGGCCAGTGTCGACCAAGAGAGGATGACCTGAGCAGAGATGGCTGGTCTTGCGAACAACGACATGAAAAATTGCAGGCACTCCATCCTGATAAACGCGAATAACAAGGTCAAATGGCGACAACGTTCGAGCGGTAAAGCGGACCCCAAGCTACATTGCGGGACAAACGCTGAAGAAGAAGAAGAAGAAGAAGAAGAAGAAGAAGAAGAAGAAGAAGAAGAACGTCGAAGAAGAAGAAGAAGAAGAAGAATAAAGAAGAAGAAGAAGAAGAAGAAAGAAGAAGAAGAAGAAGAAGAAGAAGCAGAAAGGCCAGGAAAAAGTCAACACCGAATACTGTGACAATCTGCTTCAGAAACAGATGACGGCACATGACGAGTGAAAATACAGGCCCGTGGACAACTCGTCCGCGAACTTCCAGCGACCAGCGTTCAAAATTCAAAATTTTGAGGAGCCACCCAGGAACAAGCTCAGACAAATGCGAGTTGTGACGATTTTTCTATCCTTAGAGTCGACAACACAGTCTTGCCAAAAGCGCATACGTTTCGATATCTTGGATCAACGCTTTGCGATGATGGGACGCTGACGGCTGAAGTCGACGCACGCATCAATGCTGCTTGGGTGAAGTGGCGCACCGCGAGTGGAGTGCTCTGTGATAAAAAAGGTTTGCGACAGGCTAAAGTCAAAGTTATCATCGTTCGGTTATGAGGCCCGTCGCACTGTATGGCAATACAGAGCGCGCATCCAGCGACCAAGGAAGCAGAACGATGGCTCGGAAAAACGAAGATGCTCAGGTGGAGCGGTGGATTGACTCCGATTGGATCGAGTTCGGAATGAAGATGGGCGTGAAAGATTCGGGCGCGTCGCGCCCATTTCGGACAAACTTCGCGAAAATCGCCTAAGATGGTATAAACATCGTTCTGCGAGCTGGAGAACACTCGATAGCGAAAGCGGCTATGCAGCTCCAAGTGACAGGCCAGCGACCAAGAGGATGACCTTGAGCAGAAGATGGCTGGATGTCTTGCACAACGACATGAAAATTGCAGGCCTCCATCCTGACAACGCGAATAACAAGGTCAAATGGCGACAACGTTCGATACAAAGCGGACCCTGCTACATTGCGGGACAAACGCTGAAGAAGAAGAAGAAAAGAAGAAGAAGAAGAAGAAGAAGAAGAAGAAGAAGAGAGAAAGAAGAAGAAGAAGAAGAAGAAGAAGAAGCGAGAAAAGGCCAGGAAAAAGTCGGCCACGAATACTGTGACCTGCTTCAGAATGATGGCGGCAAATGACGAGAAAATACAGGCCCGGGACAACTCGTCCGCGAACTTCGACCAGTTCAAATTCAAAATTTTTGAGGAGCCGCAACTCAGACAAATGCGAGGTTGTGACGATTCTATCCAAGTCGACAACACAGTCTTGCCAAAAGCGCATACGTTCAATCGATATCTTGGATCAACGCTTATGCGATGATGGGACGCTGACGGCTGGGTCGAAGCGCACGCATCAATGCTGCTTAGATGAAGTGGCGCACCGCGAGTGAGTGCCTCTGTGATAAAAGGTTTGCGACAGGCTCAAGTCAAAGATTTATCGTTCGGTTATGAGGCCCGTCGCACTGTATGGCACAGGAGTGTTATCCAGTGACCAAGGAAGCAGAACGATGGCTCCGGAAAAAACGAAGATGCTCAGGTGGAGTGGTGGATTGATCTCGATTGGATCGAGTTCGGAATGAAGATGTGCGTGAAAGATTCGGTGTCGCGCCCATTTCGGACAAACTTCGCGAAAATCGCCTAAGATGGTATGGGCACGTTCTGCGAGCTGGAGAGACACTCGATAGCGAAAGCGGCTATGCAGCTCCAAGTGACGGGCCAGCGACCAAGAAGGATGACCTGAGCAGAGAGATGGCTGGATGTCTATGTACCAACGACATGAAAATTGCAGGCCTCCATCCTGACAACGCGAAAGGAACAAAGGTCAAATGGCGACAACGTTCGATAAAAGCGGACCCTGCTACATTGCGGACAAACGCTGAAGAAGAAGAAGAAGAAGAAGAAGAAGAAGAAGAAGAAGAAGAAGAAGAAGAGAGAAGAAGAAGAAGAAGAAGAAGAAGTAAAGAAGAAGAAGAAGAAGAAGAAGAAGGTACGAGAAAAGGCCAGGAAAAAGTCGGCCACGAATACTGTGACCTGCTTCAGAATGATGGCGGCAAATGACGAGAAAATACAGGCCCGGGACAATCCTCGTCCGCGAACTTCGACCAGTTCAAATTCAAAATTTTTGAGGAGCCGCAACTCAGACAAATGCGAGTTCGTGACGATTCTATCCAAGTCGACAACAACAGTCTCTGCCAAAGCGCATACGTTTCGATATCTTGGATCAACGCTTTGCGATGATGGGACGCTGACGGCTGAAGTCGACGCGCACGCATCAATGCTGCTTGGGTGCAAAGTGGACGCACCGCAGAGTGGAGTGCCTCTGTGATAAAAAGGTTTGCGACAGGCTCAAGTCAAAGATTTATCGTTCCGGTTATGAGGCCCGTCGCACTGTATGGTACAGAGTGTTATCCAGTGACCAAGGAAGCAGAACGATGGCTCGGAAAAAACGAAGATGCTCAGGTGGAGTGGTGGATTTGACTCGATTAGATCGAGTTCGGAATGAAGATGTGCGTGAAAGATTCCGGCAGTGTCGCGCCCATTTCTGGACAAACTTCGCGAAAAATCGCCTAGAAGATGGTATGGGCACGTCTCTGCGAGCTGGAGAACACTCGATATGCGAAAGCGGCTATGCAGCTCCAAGTGACGGGCCAGCGACCAAGAGGATGACCTGAGCAGAGATGGCTGGATGTCTTGGCACAACGACATGAAAATTGCAGGCCTCCATCCTGACAACGCGAATAACAAGGTCAAATGGCGACAACGTTCGATAAAAGCGGACCCTGTTAAGCATTTGCGGGACCAGCGCTGAAGAAGAAGAAGAAGAACAAGAAGAAGAAGAAGACGAAGAAGAAGAAAGAAGAAGAAGAAGAAGAAGAAGAAGAAGAAGAAGAAGAAGAAGAAGAAGCGAGAAAAGGCCAGGGAAAAAGTCGGCCACGAATACTGTCGCACCTGTAGCTTCAGAATGATGGCGGCAAATGACGAGAAAATACAGGCCCGGGACAATCTCGTCCGCGAACTTCGACCAGTTCAAACGTGTCAAAATTTTTGAGGAGCCGCAACCTCAGACAAATGCGAGTTGTGACGATTCTATCCAAGTCGACAACACAGTCTTGCCAAAAAGCGCATACGTTTCGATATCTTGGATCAACGCTTTTGCGATGATGGGACGCTGACGGCTGAAGTCGACGCACGCATCAATGCTGCTTGGGTGAAGTGGCGCACCGCCGAGTGGAGTGCTCTGGTGATAAAAGGTTTGCGACAGGCTCCAAGTCAAAGATTTATCGTTCGGTTATGAGGCCCGTCGCACTGTATGGCACAGAGTGTTATCTAGTGACCAAGCGAAGCAGAACGATGGCTCGGAAAAAAGCGAAGATGCTCCAGGTGGGAGTGGTGGATTGACTCGATTGGATCGAGTTCCGGAATGAAAGATGTGCGTGAAAGATTCGGTGTCGCGCCCATTTCGGACAAACTTCGCGAAAATCGCCTAAGATGGTATGGGCACGTTCTGCGAGCTGGAGAACACTCGATAGCGAAAGCGGCTATGCAGCTCAAGTGACGGGCCAGCGACCAAGAGGGGATGACCTGAGCAGAGAATTGGCTGGATGTCTTGCACAACGACATGAAAATTGCCAGGCCTCCATCCTGACAACGCGAATAACAAAGGTCAAAATGGTGACAACGTTCGATAAAAGCGGACCCTGCTACATTGCAGGACAAACGCTGAAGAAAGAAGAAGAAGAAGAAGAAGAAGAAGAAAGAAAGAAGAAGAAGAAAGAAGAGAAGAAAAGAAGAAGAAGAAGAAGAAGAAGAAGAAGAAAGAAGAAGAAGAAGAAGAAGAAGAAGAAGAAGAAGAAGCGAGAAAGCGAGAAAGGCCAGGAAAAAAGTCGGCCACGAATACTGTGACCTGCTTCAGGAATGATGGCGGCAAATGACGAGAAAATACAGGCCCGGGACAACTCGTCCGCGAACTTCGACCAGTTCGCTAAATTCAAAATTTTTGAGGAGCCGCAACTCAGACAAATGCGAGTTGTGACGATTCTATCCAAGTCGACAACACACAGTCTTGCCAAAAGCGCATACGTTTCGATATCTTGGATCAACGCTTTGCGATGATGGGACGCTGACGGCTGAAGTCGACGCACGCATCAATGCTGCTTGGGTGAAGTGGCGCACCGCGAGCTGGAGTGCACTCTGTGATAAAAAGGCTCGCGACAGGCTCAAGTCAAAGATTTATCGTTCGGTTATGAGGCCCGTCGCACTGTATGGCACAGAGTGTTATCCAGTGACCAAGGAAGCAGAACGATGGCTCGGAAAAAAAGCGAAGATGCTCAGGTGGAGTGGTGGATTGACTCGATTGGATCGAGTTCGGAATGAAGATGTGCGTGAAAGATTCGGTGTCGCGCCCATTTCGGACAAACTTCGCGAAAATCGCCTAAGATGGTATGGGGGCACGTTCTGCGAGCTGGAGAACACTCGATAGCGAAAGCGGCTATGCAGCCCAAGTGACGGGCCAGCGACCAGTGAGGATGACCTGAGCAGAGATGGCTGGATGTCTTGCACAACGACATGAAAATTGCAGGCCTCCCATCCTGACAACGCGAATAACAAGGTCAAAATGGCGACAACGTTCGATAAAAGCGGACCCTGCTACATTGCGGGACAAACGCTGAAGAAGAAGAAGAAGAAGAAGAAGAAGAAGAAGAAGAAGAAGAAGAAGAAGAAGAAGAAGAAGAAGAAGAAGAAGAAGAAGAAGAAGAAGAAGAAGAAGAAGAAGAAGAAGAAGAAGAAGAAGAAGAAGAAGCGAGAAAAGGCCAGGAAAAAAGTCGGCCACGAATACTGTGACCTGCTTCAGAATGATGGCGGCAAATGACGAGAAAATACAGGCCCGGGACAATCTCCGTCCGCGAACTTCGACCAGTTCAAATTCAAAATTTTTGAGGAGCCGCAACTCAGACAAATGCGAGGTTGTTGACGATTCTATCCAAGTCGACAACACAGTTCTTGCCAAAAGCGCATACGTTTCGATATCTTGGATCCAACGCTTTGCGATGATGGGACGCTGACGGCTGAAGTCGACGCACGCATCCAATGCTGCTTGGGTGAAGTGGCGCACCGCGATGGAGTGCTCTGTGATAAAAAGGTTTGCGACAGGCTCCAAGTCAAAGATTTATCGTTCGGTTATGAGGCCCGTCGCACTTTCATATCAGGCACAGAGTGTTATCCAGTGACCAAGGAAGCCAGAACGATGGCTCCAGGAAAAAGCGAAGATGCTCAGGTGGTCAGTGGTGGATTGACTCGATTGGATCGAGTTCGGAATGAAGATGTGCGTGAAAGATTCGGTGTCGCGCCCATTTCCTGGACAAACTTCGCGAAAATCGCCTAAGATGGTAATGGGCGTTCTGCGAGCTGGAGAACACTCGATAGCGAAAGCGGCTAATGCAGCTCCAAGTGACGGGCCAGCGACCAAAGAGGATGACCTGAGCAGAGATGGCTGGATGTCTTGCACAACGACATGAAAAATTGCAGAGCCTCCATCCTGACAAACTTGCGAATAACAAGGTCAAATGGCGACAACGTTCGATAAAAGCGTTTAACCCTGCTACATTGCGGGACAAACGCTGAAGAAAGAAGAAGAAGAAGAAGAAGAAGAAAGAAAGAAAGAAGAAGAAGAAAGAAGAAAGAAGAAAGAAGAAGAAAGAAGAAGAAGAAGAAAGAAAGAAGAAGAAGAAGAAGAAAGAAAGCGAGAGAAAAGGCCAGGAAAAAAGTCGGCCACGAATACTGTGACCTGCTTCAGAATGATGGCGGCAAATGACGAAAGAGAAATACAGGCCCGGGACAAGCTCGTCCGCGAACTTCGACCAGTTCAAATTCAAAATTTTTGAGGAGCCGCAACTCAGACAAATGCAGGAGTTGTGACGATTCTATCCAAGTCGACAAAACACAGTCTTGCCAAAAGCGCATACGTTTCGATATCTTGGATCAACGCTTTGCGATGATGGGACGCTGAGCGGCTGAAGTCGACGCACGCATCAATGCTGCTTGGGTGAAGTGGCGCACCGCGAGTGGAGTGCTCTGTGATAAAAAGGTTTGCGACAGGCTCAAGTCAAAGATTTATCGTTCGGTTCATGAGGCCCGTCGCACTGTATGGCACAGATGTGTTATCCAGTGACCAAGGAGAAGCAGAACGATGGCTCAGGAAAAAACGAAGAATGCTCAGGTGGAGTGGTGGATTGACTCGATTGGATCCCGGAAGGTTCAGGAATGAAGATGTGCGTGAAAGATTCGGTGTCGCGCGCCCATTTCGGACAAACTTCGCGAAAATCGCCTAAGATGGTATGGGCATCGTTCTGCGAGCTGGAGAACACTCGATAGCGAAAGCGGCTATGCAGCTCCAAGTGACGGGCCAGCGACCAAGAGGATGACCCTGAGCAGAGATGGCTGGATGTCTTGCACAACGACATGAAAATTGCAGGCCTCCATCCTGACAACGCGAATAACAAAGGTCGAAATGGCGACAACGTTCGATAAAAAGCGGACCCTGCTACATTTCGGGACAAACGCTGAAAGAAAGAAAGAAAGAAAGAAGAAAGAAGAAGAAGAAGAAGAAGAAGAAGAAGAAGAAGAGAAAAGAAGAAAGAAGAAGAAAGAAGAAAGAAGCGAAGAAGAGAAGAAGAAGAGAAAAAGAAGAAGAAGAAGAAGCGAGAAAAGGCCAGGAAAAAGTCGGCCACGAATACTGTGACCTGCTTCAGTAATGATGGCGGCAAATGACGAGAAAATACAGGCCAGGACAACTCGTCACGCGAACTTCGACCAGTTCAAATTCAAAATTTTTTGAGGAGCCGCAACTCAGACAAATGCGAGTTGTGACGATTCTATCCAAGTCGACAACACAGTCTTGCCAAAAGCGCATACGTTTTTCGATATCTTGGATCAACGCTTTGCGATGATGGCGGACAGCTGACGGCTGAAGTCGACGCACGCATCAATGCTGCTTGGGTGAAGTGGCGCACCGCAGAGTGGAGTGCTCTGTGATCAAGGTTTGCGACAGGTCTCCAAGTCAAAGATTTATCAGTTCGGTTATGAGGCCCGTCGCACTGTATGGCACAGAGTGTTATCCAGTGACCAAGGAAGCAGAACGATGGCGTCGGGGAAAAAAACGAAAAGATGCTCAGGTGGAGTGGTGGATTGACTCGATTGGATCGAGTTCCGGAATGAAAGATGTGCGTAGAAAGATTCGGTGTCGCGCCCATTTCGGACAAACTTCGCGAAAATCGCCTAAGATGAGTATGGGCACGTTCTGCGAGCTGGAGAACACTCGATAGCGAAAGCGGCTATGCAGCTCAAGTGACGGGCCCAGCGACCAAGAGGATGACCCTGGAGCGAGAGATGGTAGCTGGATGTCTTGGCACAACGATACACCATAGAAAATTGCGAGGCCTCCATCCTGACAACGCGAATGACAAGGTCAAATGGCGACAATCGTTCGATACAAGCGGACCCTGCTACATTGCGGGACAAACACTGAAGAAGAAGAAGAAGAAGAAGAAGAAGAAGAAAGAAGCAAGAAGAAGAAAGAAGCGAGAAAAGGCCGGGAAAAGGAAGTCGGCCACGAATACGCTGTGACCTGCTTCAGAGATGATGGCGGCAAATGACGAGAAAATACATGGGCCCAGACAAACTCTGTCCGCGAACTTCGACCAGTTCAAATTCAAAATTTTGAGGAGCCGCAACTCAAGACAAATGCGAGTTGTGACGATTCTATCCAAGTCGACAACACAGTCTTGCCAAAGCGCATACGTTTCGATATCTTGGATCAACGCTTTGCGATGATGGGACGCTGACGGCTGAAGTCGACGCGCACGCATCAATGCTGCTTGGGTGAAGTGGCGCACCGCGAAATGGAGTGCTCTGTGATAAAAAGGTTTGCGACAGGCTCAAGTCAAAGATTTATCGTTCGGTTATGAGGCCCGCGTCGCACTGTATGGCACAGATGTGTTATCCAGTGACCAAGGAAGCAGAACGATGAAACTCCGGAAAAAACGAAGAAGATGCTCAGGTGGAGTGGTGGATTGACTCGATTGGATCGAGTTCGGAATGAAAGATGTGCGTGAAAGATTCGGTGTCGCGCCCATTTCGGACAAACTTCGCGAAAATCGCCTAAGATGGTATGGGCACGTTCTGCAGAGCTGGAGAACACTCGATAGCTTGAAAGCGGCTATGCAGCTCCAAGTGACGGGCCAGCGACCCAAGAGGATGACCTGAGCAGAGATGGCTGGATGTCTTGCACAACGACATGAAAATTCGCAGGCCTCCATCCTGACAAGCGCGAATGACAAGGTCAAAATGGCGACAAGCGTTCGATAAAAGCGGACCCTGCTACATTTCGGGACAAACGCTGAAGAAGAAGAAGAAGAAGAAGAAAGAAGAAGAAGAAGAAAGAAGAAGAAGAAGAAGAAGAAGAAGAAGAAGAAAGAAGAAGAAGAAGAAGAAAGAAGAAAGAAGAAGAAGAAGAAGAAGAGAAAGAGAAGAAGAAGAAAGAAAGAAAGAAGAAGAAGAAAGAAGAAAGAAGAAGAAGAAGCGAGAAAAAGGCCAGGAAAAAGTCGGCCACGAATACTGGGTGACCTGCTTCAGAATGAGTGGCGGCAAATGACGAGAAAATACAGGCCCGGGACAGCTCGTCCGCGAACTTCGACCAGTTCAAATTCAAAATTTTTGAGGAGCCACGCAACTCAGACAAATGCGAGTTGTGACGATTCTATCCCAAGTCGACAACACAGTCTTGCCAAAAGCGCATACGTTTCGATATCTTGGATCAACGCTTTGCGATGATGGGACGCTGACGGCTGGAAGTCGACGCACGTATCAATGCTGCTTGGGTGAAGCTTTGGCGCACCGCGAGTGGATTGCTCTGTGATAAAAGGTTTGCGACAGAGGCTCAAGTCAAAGATTTATCGTTCCGGTTATGAGGCCCGGTCGCACTGTATGGCACAGAGTGTTATTCAGTGACCAAGGAAGCAGAACGATGGCTCGGGAAAAAACGAAGATGCTCAGGTGGAGTGGTGGATTGACTCGATTGGATTGAGTTCCGGAATGAAGATGTGCGTGAAAGATTCGGTGTCGCGCCCATTTCGAGGACAAACTTCGCGAAAATCGCCTAAGATGGTATGGGCACGTTCTGCGAGCTGGAGAACACTCGATAGCGAAAGCGGCTATGCAGCTCCAAGTGACGGGCCAGCGACCAAGAAAGGATGAACCTGAGCAGAGATGGCTGGATGTCTTGTACAACGACATGAGAAAATTGCAGGCCTCCATCCTGACAACTTTGCGAAAGACAAGGTCAAATGGCGACAACGTTCGATACAAGCGGACCCTGCTACATTGCAGGACAAACGCTGAAGAAGAAGAAGAAGAAGAAGAAGAAGAAGAAGAAGAAGAAGAAGAAGAAGAAGAAGAAGAAGAAGCGAGAAAAGGCCGGGGAAAAAGTCGGCCACGAATACTGTGACCTGCTTCAGGAATGATGGCGGCAAATGACGAGAAAAATACAGGGCCCGGGACAACTCGTCCGCGAATCTTCACGACCAGTTCAAATTCAAAGATTTTTGAGGAGCCGCAACCTGCAGACAAATGCGAGTTGTGACGATTCTATCCAAGTCGACAACACAGTCTTGCCAAAGCGCATACGTTTCCGATATCTTGGATCAACGCTTTGCGATGATGGGACGCTGACGGCTGAAGTCGACGCACGCATCAATGCTGCTTGGGTGAAGTGGCGCACCGCGAAGGTGATGGAGTGCTCTGTGATAAAAAGGCTTTCGCGACAGGCTCCAAGTCAAAGATATTATCGTTCGGTTATGAGGCCCGTCGCACTGTATGGCACAGAGTGTTATCCAGTGCGACCAAGGAAGCAGAACGATGGCTCGGAAAAAAACGAAGATGCCTCAGTGTGGAGTGGTGGATTGACTCGATTCGGATCTTGAGTTTCAGGAATGAAAGATGTGCGTGAAAGATTCGGTGTCGCGCCCATTTCGGACAAACTTCGCGAAAATCGCCTAAGATGGTATGGGCACGTTCTGCGAGCTGGAGAACACTCGATATAGCGAAAGCGGCTATACGGCAGCTCCAAGTGACGGGCCCAGCGACCAAGAGGATGACCTGAGCAGAGATGGCTGGATGTCTTGCACAACGACATAGAAAATTGCAGGCCTCCATCCTGACAACGCAGATGACAAGAGTCAAAATGGCACGACAACGTTCGATACAAAAGCGGACCCTTCTACATTTCCGGGACAAACGCTGAAAGAAAGAAAAGAAAGAAAGAAAGAAGAAGAAGAAGAAGAAGAGAAAGAAGAAAGAAGAAGAAAAGAAGAAGAAGAAGAGAAGAAGAAAGAAGAAAGAAAGAAGAAAGAAGAAAGAAAGAAGAAGAAGAAGAAGAAGAAAGAAGAAGAAGAAAGAAGAAGAAGAAGAAGAAGAAGAAGAAGAAGAAAGAAGAAAGAAGAAGAAGCGAGAAAAGGCCAGGAAAAAAGTCGGCCACGAATACTGTGACCTGGCTTCCAGAATGATGGCGGCAAATGACGAGAAAAATACAGGCCCGGGACAATCCTCGTCCGCGAACTTCGACCAGTTTCAAATTCAAAATTTTGCGAGGAGCCGCAACTCAGACAAATGCGAGTTGTGACGATTCTGCTATCCAGAGTCGACAAACACAGTCTTGCCAAAAGCGCATACGTTTCGATATCTTGGATCAACGCTTTGCGATGATGGGACGCTGACGGCTGAAGTCGACGCACGCATCAATGCTGCTTGGGTGAAGTGGCGCACCGCGAGATGGAGTGCTCTGTGATAAAAGGTTTGCGACAGGCTCAAGTCAAAGATTTATCGTTCGGTAATGAGGCCCGTCGCACTGTATGGCACAGAGTGTTATCCAGTGACCAAGGAAGCAGAACGATGGCTCGGAAAAAACGAAGATGCTCAGGTGGAGTGGTGGATTGACTCGATTGGATCGAGTTCGGAATGAAGATGTGCGTGAAAGATTCGGTGTCGCGCCCATTTCGGACAAACTTCGCGAAAATCGCCTAAGATGGTATGGGCACGTTCTGCGAGCTGGAGAACACTCGATAGCGAAAGCGGCTATGCAGCTCCAAGTGACGGGCCAGCGACCAAGAGGATGACCTGAGCAGAGATGGCTGGATGTCTTGCACAACGACATGAAAATTGCAGGCCTCCATCCTGACAACGCGAATGACAAGGTCAAATGGCGACAACGTTCGATACAAGCGGACCCTGCTACATTTCGGGACAAACGCTGAAGAAGAAGAAGAAGAAGAAGAAGAAGAAGAAGAAGAAGAAGAAGAAGAAGAAGAAGAAGAAGAAGAAGAAGAAGCGAGAAAAGGCCAGGAAAAAGTCGGCCACGAATACTGTGACCTGCTTCAGAATGATGGCGGCAAATGACGAGAAAATACAGGCCCGGGACAACTCGTCCGCGAACTTCGACCAGTTCAAATTCAAAATTTTTGAGGAGCCGCAACTCAGACAAATGCGAGTTGTGACGATTCTATCCAAGTCGACAACACAGTCTTGCCAAAAGCGCATACGTTTCGATATTTTGGATCAACGCTTTGCGATGATGGGACGCTGACGGCTGAAGTCGACGCACGCATCAATGCTGCTTGGGTGAAGTGGCGCACCGCGAGTGGAGTGCTCTGTGATAAAAGGTTTGCGACAGGCTCAAGTCAAAGATTTATCGTTCGGTTATGAGGCCCGTCGCACTGTATGGCACAGAGTGTTATCCAGTGACCAAGGAAGCAGAACGATGGCTCGGAAAAAACGAAGATGCTCAGGGGGAGTGGTGGATTGACTCGATTGGATCGGGGTCGGAATGAAAGATGTGCGTGAAAGATTCGGTGTCGCGCCCATTTCGGACAAACTTCGCGAAAATCGCCTAAGATGGTATGGGCACGTTCTGCGAGCTGGAGAACACTCGATAGCGAAAGCGGCTATGCAGCTCAAGTGACGGGCCAGCGACCAAGAGGATGACCTGAGCAGAGATGGCTGGATGTCTTGCACAACGACATGAAAATTGCAGGCCTCCATCCTGACAACGCGAATGACAAGGTCAAATGGCGACAACGTTCGATACAAGCGGACCCTTCTACATTTCGGGACAAACGCTGAAGAAGAAGAAGAAGAAGAAGAAGAAGAAGAAGAAGAAGAAGAAGAAGAAGAAGAAGAAGAAGAAGAAGAAGAAGAAGAAGAAGAAGAAGAAGAAGAAGAAGAAGAAGCGAGAAAAAGGCCAGGAAAAAGTTGGCCACGAATACTGTGACCTGCTTCAGAATGATGGCGGCAAATGACGAGAAAATACAGACCCGGGACAACTCGTCCGCGAACTTCGACCAGTTCAAATTCAAAATTTTTGAGGAGCCGCAACTCAGACAAATGCGAGTTGTGACGATTCTATCCAAGTCGACAACACAGTCTTGCCAAAAGCGCATACGTTTCGATATCTTGGATCAACGCTTTGCGATGATGGGACGCTGACGGCTGAAGTCGACGCACGCATCAATGCTGCTTGGGTGAAGTGGCGCACCGCGAATAGGTGCTCTGTGATAAAAGGTTTGCGACAGGCTCAAGTCAAAGATTTATGGTTCGGTTATGAGGCCCGTCGCCCTGTATGGCACAGAGTGTTATCCAGTGACCAAGGAAGCAGAACGATGGCTCGGAAAAAAACGAAGATGCTCAGGTGGAGTGGTGGATTGACTCGATTGGATCGAGTTCGGAATGAAGATGTGCGTGAAAGATTCGGTGTCGCGCCCATTTCGGACAAACTTCGCGAAAATCGTCTAAGATGGTATGGGCACGTTCTGCGAGCTGGAGAACACTCGATAGCGAAAGCGGCTATACGGCTCAAGTGACGGGCCAGCGACCAAGAGAATGACCTGAGCAGAAATGGCTGGATGTCTTGCACAACGACATGAAAATTGCAGGCCTCCATCCTGACAACGCGAATGACAAGGTCAAATGGCGACAACGTTCGATAAAAGCGGACCCTGCTACATTTCGGGACAAACGCTGAAGAAGAAGAAGAAGAAGAAGAAGAAGAAGAAGAAGAAGAAGAAGAAGAAGAAGAAGAAGAAGAAGAAGAAGATGACGAAGAAGAAGAAGAAGCGAGAAAAGGCCAGGAAAAAGTCGGCCACGAATACTGTGACCTGCTTCAGAATGATGGGGGCAAATGACGAGAAAATACAGGCTCGGGACAACCCGGCCGCGAACTTCGACCAGTTCAAATTCAAAATTTTTGAGGAGCCGCAACTCAGACAAATGCGAGTTGTGACGATTCTATCCAAGTCGACAACACAGTCTTGCCAAAAGCGCATACGTTTCGATATCTTGGATCAACGCTTTGCGATGATGGGACATGACGGCTGAAGTCGACGCACGCATCAATGCTGCTTGGGTGAAGTGGCGCACCGCGAAATGGAGTGCTCTGTGATAAAAGGTTTGCGACAGGCTCAAGTCAAAGATTTATCGTTCGGTTATGAGGCCCGTCGCACTGTATGGCACAGAGTGTTATCCAGTGACCAAGGAAGCAGAACGATGGCTCCGGAAAAAACGAAGATGCTCAGGTGGAGTGGTGGATTGACTCGATTGGATCGAGTTCGGAATGAAGATGTGCGTGAAAGATTCGGTGTCGCGCCCATTTCGGACAAACTTCGCGAAAATCGTCTAAGATGGTATGGGCACGTTCTGCGAGCTGGAGAACACTCGATAGCGAAAGCGGCTGTGCAGCTCAAGTGACGGGCCAGCGACCAAGAGGATGACCTGAGCAGGAGATGGCTGGATGTCTTGCACAACGACATGAAAATTGCAGGCCTCCATCCTGACAACGCGAATAACAAAGGTCAAATGGCGACAACGTTCGATAAAAGCGGACCCTGCTACATTGCGGGACAAACGCTGAAGAAGAAGAAGAAGAAGAAGAAGAAGAAGAAGAAGAAGAAGAAGAAGAAGAAGAAGAAGAAGAAGAAGAAGAAAGAAAGAAGAAGAAAGAAGAAGAAGAAGAAGAAGAAGAAGAAGAAGAAGAAAGAAGAAGAAGAAGAAGAAGAAAGCGAGAAAAGGCCAGGAAAAAGTCGGCCACGAATACTGTGACCTGCTTCAGAATGATGGCGGCAAATGACGAGAAAATACAGGCCCAGGACAACTCGTCCGCGAACTTCGACCAGTTCAAATTCAAAATTTTGAGGAGCCGCAACTCAGTTCCTCGTGGGTTCTGAGCGATTCCCAAGACATCCTTGTGATCAGCGCGAAATTTTCTCCAAGAAAAGCAGAAAAACGAAAATTTGATTCTAAGGCCGGACTGTGCCTTTAAGTCCCTCTCATAGTTTGCCGGCCGACGTCGGCCGACTCATTACCGAATTTGACAAGTCAAGATAGATTCTGTAAAGGGGTCTCCCAAGCAAAAAGTGGTTTGGTTCGCGTTAAAAACGTTTCAACAAAGGAACAATAGGAAAGTGGATTGAGGAGAGTGTACAAAAATGAACAATATTCTCTAAAAACTCTTTTCTTTGTCGAAACTTCTAAACAGCGGGAAACAAACCGTTGCGGTTCTGTATGAGGAAGCGATATATACATATTTTATCGGCACTCACATAATCAAAGTCCTCTATGGAGCCAAAGCGCGTTCTCATAGAGAACCGCAACGGTTTGTTTCCGCTGTTTAGAAGTTTCGACAAAGAAAAGAGATTTTAGAGAATATTGTTCATTTTGTACACTCTCCTCATTCCACTCTATTGTTCCCTTTTTGTTGAAACGTTTTTAACGCGAACCAAACCACTTTTTGCTTGGGAGACCCCTTTTTACAGAATCTTAGGCCCCGGTGATAGTTGGTCGCTCAGACGTAACCAGCCCGGTCGATAATCATGAAAGCCTGCTGGCCTACAGCCGGATGCAGAATCTGCCTACAGTTCTTCGCTTTCAAATGAAACCACATAACTCAAAACCTGCACAGTCAGAAACTACCTTCCATTCCATCTGGGCACTTTCACATCACTGGAATGAAGCGGTTTTCCATACTCATTATTTCGTTTCCTCCGCCCCATTCCTTCACAGAACAGTCGCTTCGATTCCATGAATTTGATATGAAAAAGCTCTGCTGAGCTGCGAATGGATATAGCTCAAACAATTTGTTTTTGAATTCAGATGCTGAGAAGTAAGTACCACTCATTGCAGAAAAAAAAACAGTCGGCTGGTGAAGAAGAATGAGGGAACACTCAAAATGGGGTTGTGTGAATAGCCTAAGCGCGTTACGAAACTGAAAAGCAGCCTGGCGACATGACCTATGATCTAGTTCCGCAATCGCGTTCAGTCAGCAAAGTCTCATTATCATAATCGTAGAAGCGTAGCGGTTGTTTTGAGAATGATTCTAGTTGATTTTTTCAAAAACAACCGCTTCGCTTCCACGAATGTGATTATGAGGACTGAACGCGATTGCGGAACTGAACTAAACATAATATCTCAAGCTTTCTGCACGCTATGCTTGTCATCAGCACACTTTAAAAAAAGCTTTGCAAGGTGTTCTCGGACTCCTTCGCAAATTCCGATGCATCCAGCACACTATCTCAGACGACTAGCGCAAAGCTCAAGACTCTTGCTCATTCTGTTGGGTAACCTGCACAATTTTCTGGATGACCAGCAACGGGTCCCGAGCACCTTCCCACTCACCGGGTTTCCACGACGTCCCGATGACGTCAGCAGAAGCTCGAAGCACTTTTCACGACGTCCTGATGACGTCATCAGAATCCCGAAGCACTTTTCACGACGTCCTGATGACCTCATCAGAAGCCCGGAGCACTTTTCACGACGTCCCGATGACGTCATCAGAATCCCGAAGCATTTTTCTAGACGTCCCGATGACGTCATCAGAAGCCCGAAGCACTTTTCACGACGTCCCGATGACGTCATCAGAAGCCCGAAGCACTTTTCGCGATGTCCCGATGACGTCATTAGAAGCCCGAAGCACTTTTCGCGATGTCCAGATGACGTCATCAGAATCCCGAAGCATTTTTCACGATCTCCCGATGACGTCACCAGGAGCCCGAAGCACTTTTCACGATCTCCCGATGACGTCATCAGGAGCCCGAAGCACTTTTTCCGATGCCCCGATGACGTCGTCAGAAGCCCGAAGCACTTTTCGCGATGTTCCGATGACGTCATTAGAAGCCCGAAGCACTTTTCGCGATGTCCAGACGACGTCATCAGAAGCCCGAAGCACTTTTCGCGATGTCCCGATGACGTCATCAGAAGCCCGAAGCACTTTTCGCGATGTCCCGATGACGTCATCAGAAGCCCGAAGCACTTTTCGCCACGTCCGATGACGTCATCAGAATCCCGAAGCATTTTTCACGACGTCCCGATGACGTCATCAAGCGAAGCACTTTTACGATGCTGATGACGTCATCAGAAGCCCGGAGCACTTTTCGCGATGTCGATGACGTCATCAGAAGCCCAGCACTTTTCGCGATCTCCAGATGACGTCATCAGAATCCCGAAGCATTTTCACGACGTCCCGATGACGTCATCAGAAGCCAAGCACTTTTCACGATGCCCCGATGACGTCATCAGAAGCCCGAAGCACTTTTACGATGCCCCGATGACGTCATCAAACAAGCACTTTTCGCGATGTCCCGATGACGTCATCAGAAGCCCGAAGCATTTTCACGACGTCCCGATGACGTCATCAGAATCCCGAAGCATTTTTCACGACGTCCTGTTGACGTCATCAAACTCGAAGCACTTTTTACGATGCCCCGATGACGTCATCAGAAGCCCGAAGCACTTTTCGCGATGTCCCGATGAAGTCATTGAAAGCCCGAAGCACTTTCCGCGATGTCCAGATGACGTCATCAGAATCCCGAAGCATTTTCACGATCTCCCAATGACGTCATCAGGAGCGAAACTTTCGATGTCGGTAAACGCTCATCAAGCCCGAAGCGCGATGTCCCGATGACGTCATCATAAGCCCGAAGCATTTTTAACGACGTCAGATGACGTCATCAGAATCCCGGAAGCATTTTTCACGATGTCCAGATGACGTCATCAGAATCCCGAAGTATTTTCACGATGTCCAGATGACGTCATCAGAATGCCCGAAGCACTTTTCACGACGTCCCGATGACGTCATCAGAAGCCCGAAGCACTTTTCACGACGTCACGATGACGTCATCAGAATTGACGCACTTTTTCACGACGTCCCGATGACGTCATCAGAAGCCCGAAGCACTTTTCACGACGTCCTATTGACGTCATCAGAAGCCCGAAGCACTTTTTACGATGCCCCGATGACGTCATCAGAAGCCCGAAGCACTTTTCGCGATGTCCCGATGACGTCATCAGAAGCCCGAAGCATTTTTTCACGACGTCCCGATGACGTCATCAGAATCCCGAAGCATTTTTCACGACGTCCCGATGACGTCATCAGAAGCCCGAAGCACTTTTCACGACGTCCTGTTGACGTCATCAGAAGCTCGAAGCACTTTTTACGATGCCCCGATGACGTCATCAGAAGCCCGAAGCACTTTTCGCGATGTCCCGATGACGTCATCAGAAGCCCGAAGCACTTTCCGCGATGTCCAGATGACGTAATCAGAATCCCGAAGCATTTTTCACGATCTCCCGATGACGTCATCAGGAGCCCGACGCACTTTTCACGATGTCCCGATGACGTCATCAGAAGCCCGAAGCACTTTTCGCGATGTCCCGATGACGTCATCAGAAGCCCGAAGCACTTTTCGCGATGTCCAGATGACGTCATCAGAAGCCCGAAGCACTTTTCACGACGTCCTGATGACGTCATCAGAAGCCCGGAGCACTTTTCACGACGTCCCGATGACGTCATCAGAATCCCGAAGCATTTTTCACGACGTCCCGATGACGTCATCAGAAGCCCGAAGCACTTTTTACGATGCCCCGATGACGTCATCAGAAGCCCGGAGCACTTTTCGCGATGTCCCGATGACGTCATCAGAAGCCCGAAGCACTTTTCGCGATGTCCAGATGACGTCATCAGAATCCCGAAGCATTTTTCACGACGTCCCGATGACGTCATCAGAAGCCCGAAGCACTTTTCACGACGTCCTATTGACGTCATCAGAAGCCCGAAGCACTTTTTACGATGCCCCGATGACGTCATCAGAAGCCCGAAGCACTTTTCGCGATGTCCCGATGACGTCATCAGAAGCCCGAAGCATTTTTTCACGACGTCCCGATGACGTCATCAGAATCCCGAAGCATTTTTCACGACGTCCCGATGACGTCATCAGAAGCCCGAAGCACTTCTTCGACGTCCTGTTGACGTCATCAGAAGCTCGAAGCACTTTTTACGATGCCCCGATGACGTCATCAGAAGCCCGAAGCACTTTTCGCGATGTCCCGATGACGTCATCAGAAGCCCGAAGCACTTTCCGCGATGTCCAGATGACGTAATCAGAATCCCGAAGCATTTTTCACGATCTCCCGATGACGTCATCAGAAGCCCGAAGCACTTTTCACGATGTCCCGATGACGTCATCAGAAGCCCGAAGCACTTTTCGCGATGTCCCGATGACGTCATCATAAGCCCGAAGCATTTTAAACGACGTCCAGATGACGTCATCAGAATTCGGAAGCACTTTTCACGATGTCCAGATGACGTCATCAGAATTCGGAAGCACTTTTCACGATGTCCAGATGACGTCATCAGAATTCGGAAGCACTTTTCACGATGTCCAGATAACGTCATCAGAATCCCGAAGTATTTTTCACGATGTCTCGATGACGTCATCAGGAGCCCGAAGCACTTTTCACGACGTCCCGATGACGTCATCAGAAGCCCGAAGCACTTTTCACGACGTCACGATGACGTCATCAGGAGCCCGACGCACTTTTCACGACGTCACGATGACGTCATCAGAAGCCCGAAGCACTTTTCACGACGTCCTATTGACGTCATCAGAAGCCCGAAGCACTTTTTACGATGCCCCGATGACGTCATCAGAAGCCCGAAGCACTTTTCGCGATGTCCCGATGACGTCATCAGAAGCCCGAAGCATTTTTCACGACGTCCCGATGACGTCATCAGAATCCCGAAGCATTTTTCACGACGTCCCGATGACGTCATCAGAAGCCCGAAGCACTTTTCACGACGTCCTGTTGACGTCATCAGAAGCCCGAAGCACTTTTTACGATGCCCCGATGACGTCATCAGAAGCCCGAAGCACTTTTCGCGATGTCCCGATGACGTCATCAGAAGCCCGAAGCACTTTCCGCGATGTCCAGATGACGTAATCAGAATCCCGAAGCATTTTTCACGATCTCCCGATGACGTCATCAGGAGCCCGAAGCACTTTTTACGATGTCCCGATGACGTCATCAGAAGCCCGAAGCACTTTTCGCGATGTCCCGATGACGTCATCAGAAGCCCGAAGCACTTTTCGCGATGTCCAGATGACGTCATCAGAAGCCCAAAGCACTTTTCACGACGTCCTGATGACGTCATCAGAAGCCCGGAGCACTTTTCACGACGTCCCGATGACGTCATCAGAATCCCGAAGCATTTTTCACGACGTCCCGATGACGTCATCAGAAGCCCGAAGCACTTTTCACGACGTCCTGATGACGTCATCAGAAGCCCGGAGCACTTTTCACGACGTCCCGATGACGTCATCAGAATCCCGAAGCATTTTTCACGACGTCCCGATGACGTCATCAGAAGCCCGAAGCACTTTTCGCGATGTCCCGATGACGTCATCAGAAGCCCGAAGCACTTTTCGCGATGTCCAGATGACGTCATCAGAAGCCCGAAGCACTTTTCACGACGTCCTGATGACGTCATCAGAAGCCCGGAGCACTTTTCACGACGTCCCGATGACGTCATCAGAATCCCGAAGCATTTTTCACGATCTCCCGATGACGTCATCAGGAGCCCGAAGCACTTTTTACGATGTCCCGATGACGTCATCAGAAGCCCGAAGCACTTTTCGCGATGTCCCGATGACGTCATCAGAAGCCCGAAGCACTTTTCGCAATTTCCCGATGACGTCATCAGAATCCCAAAGCACTTTTCACGACGTCCCGATGACGTCATCAGAAGCCCGAAGCACTTTTCACGACGTCACGATGACGTCATCAGAATCAAGCATTTTCACGATGTCCAGATGACGTCATCAGGAGTCCGAAGCACTTTTTACGATGTCCCGATGACGTCATCAGAAGCCCGAAGCACTTTTCGCGATGTCCCGATGACGTCATCAGAAGCACTTTTCGCAATTTCCCGATGACGTCATCAGAATCCCAAAGCACTTTTCACGACGTCCCGATGACGTCATCAGAAGCCCGAAGCACTTTTCACGATGTCACGATGACGTCATCAGGAGCCCGAAGCACTTTTCGCGACGTCCTGATGACGTCATCAGAAGCCCGAAGCACTTTTCGCGATGTCCCTATGAGGTCATCAGAACCGAAGCATTTTTTCACGACGTCTCGATGACGTCATCAGAATCCCGAAGCATTTTTCACGACGTCCCGATGACGTCATCAGAAGCCCGAAGCACTTTTCACGACGTCCTGTTGACGTCATCAGAAGCTCGAAGCACTTTTACGATGCCCCGATGACGTCATCAGAAGCCCGAAGCACTTTTCGCGATGTCCCGATGACGTCATCAGAAGCCCGAAGCACTTTCCGCGATGTCCAGATGACGTAATCAGAATCCCGAAGCACTTTTCACGATGTCCCGATGACGTCATCAGAAGCCCGAAGCACTTTTCGCGATGTCCAGATGACGTCATCAGAATCCCGAAGCATTTTTCACGACGTCCCGATGACGTCATCAGAAGCCCGAAGCACTTTTCACGACGTCGTATTGACGTCATCAAGAGCCCGAAGCACTTTTCACGACGTCTCGATGACGTCGTCAGAAGCCCGAAGCATTTTTCGCGATGTCCCGATGACGTCATCAGAAGCCCGAAGCACTTTTCACGACGTCCCGATGACGTCATCGGAAGCCCGAAGCATTTTTCACGATCGTCCCGATGACGTCATCAAGCCCGAAGCACTTTTCACGACGTCCCGATGACGTCATCAGAAGCCCGAAGCACTTTTACGATGCCCCGATGACGTCATCAGGAGCCCGAAGCACTTTTCGCGATGTCCCGATGACGTCATCATAAGCCCGAAGCATTTTTCACGACGTCCAGATGACGTCATCAGAATCCCGAAGCATTTTTCACGATGTCCAGATGACGTGATCAGAATTCGGAAGCACTTTCACGATGTCCAGATGGCGTCATCAGATTCAGTCATCAGAATTCCGAAGCACTTTTCACGATGTCAGATAACGTCATCAGAATCCCGAAGCATTTTTCACGATGTAAAGATGACGTCATCAGAAGCCCGAAGCTTTTTTCCCGATGTCCCGATGACGTCATCAGAAGCCCGAAGCACTTTTCGCGATGTCCAGATGACGTCATCAGAATCCCGAAGCATTTTTCACGACGTCCCGATGACGTCATCAGAAGCCCGAAGCACTTTTCACGACGTCCTATTGACGTCATCAGAAGCCCGAAGCACTTTTTACGACGCCCCGATGACGTCATCAGAAGCCCGAAGCACTTTTCGCGATGTCCCGATGACGTCATCAGAAGCCCGAAGCATTTTTTCACGACGTCCCGATGACGTCATCAGAATCCCGAAGCATTTTTCACGACGTCCCGATGACGTCATCAGAAGCCCGAAGCACTTTTCACGACGTCCTGTTGACGTCATCAGAAGCTCGAAGCACTTTTACGATGCCCCGATGACGTCATCAGAAGCCCGAAGCACTTTTCGCGATGTCCCGATGACGTCATCATAAGCCCGAAGCATTTTTAACGACGTCCAGATGACGTCATCAGAATCCCGAAGCATTTTTCACGATGTCCAGATGACGTCATCAGAATTCGGAAGCACTTTTCACGATGTCCAGATGGCGTCATCAGAATTCGGAAGCACTTTTCACGATGTCCAGATAACGTCATCAGAATCCCGAAGTATTTTTCACGATGTCTCGATGACGTCATCAGGAGCCCGAAGCACTTTTCACGACGTCCCGATGACGTCATCAGAAGCCCGAAGCACTTTTCACGACGTCACGATGACGTCATCAGGAGCCCGACGCACTTTTCACGACGTCACGATGACGTCATCAGAAGCCCGAAGCACGTTTCACAATGTCCCGGTGACGTCATAAGAATCCCCACTGACCTACAAATCGATTACCCACCAGCAAGCGTACCCCTACCAACTTACCTGTCTGCCAAGTTGATTGCCTGCAACCATTGGCAGTGGCTATTAGCAGTGAGGACTGAAAAGCGTGACGGCCTACGGCCCACGGCCCACGGCCTACTGCCCACGGCCTACGGCTCACGGCCTACGGCGCACACCAAGAAGTTTTCTTGAGCTTTCGGGCTCACAACTTTGTTATTTGTGAACCGATTTTGTTGAAATTCGGACAGCAGGTGTATTCTGGACCCCTTCGCTTATATCCAGAAGGAAATCTTCAGAAATTTTGTTTCAAAGATTCTATAAACTATTTTATAAAATTCTAAGTGATCACAAGGCCTAGGCGAAACCAAACCTCTCCAGCCGCTTCGCGGCTGGAGCGATGAGATGGATAGGATAGAGTAGATAGATAGTCCACATTCGATAACGACTCGTCCGACGTCGGTCGGGCAACTGTGAAAGGGCCTTATCAGTAACGGTGTTTATTTCATTAGTTCTATTTTTACGAATGAGTAAACGTCGGATGGAAGAATTGAATGGTTTCCTAAAACAATTTGACATCATCTCCTCTTCTAAGGGTAGCTATTAGGTACACATTAGACTTCGGCGACTCGAAAATTTTTTCGAATAATCGAGTTTTCGACTAAGTCGATTTTTCATAATTTCGAATAATCGAGTTTTTGACCAAGTCGATTTTTCATAATTTCGAATAATCGAGCTCTCGAGTAAGTCGATTTTTCGAAATTTCGAATAATCGAGTTTTCGACTAAGTCGATTTTTCAGAATTTCGAATAATCGAGTTTTCGACTAAGTCGATTTTTCGAAATTTCGAATAATCGAGTTTTCGACTAAGTCGATTTTTCAGAATTTCGAATAATCGAGTTTTCGACTTAGTCGATTTTTCATAATTTCGAATAATCGAGTTTTCGACTAACTCGATTTTTCAAAATTTCAACAATTGAGTTTCTGAAGCACCTTATCTCGACTATTCTGAGCATACCACATTCTAATGCTCCGAGACATTGATTAAAAGTATATCTGGCAATGAAAAACGCCATCTTCACACAGTAAGACGGCCGGAACCAATACTCATGTATTAATGTCGATTAGCAATATCCACCGACCAAATTTCAAAAGCTTCAGAAAACCAAACAAATTTCACTATAGGAGAGAAATACGGTTCAGAATTCGTCTTTGGAGACGATAACCATGGAAAAAGCTGGAGCTGAGTTTAACAATAATAAGTCAGGGCGAAGCGTAGTCTACTTCTAGATCATCCAAACTCATAGTGGAATCTCCATCATATTCAGCCTCTTCGGCTAGACTTCAGCCGTTTTCTTCGTCTTTTTAGCCTTCATGGACTTACCCGATTTCTTCGACGGAGAGTGGAGCCAGGGTTGAGCAGGCCGTTGTGGCGATTTTTGTCGCGACTACATACGACCCCCGCCGTTGACTTTTTTTTTCAAAAAAAAAATCCCAAAATTTTACGACCCCCGGTACCGAATTTTTAAATGTGCTTCTCGGTGCCAAACTCCGCTCCGCATTTGCGTCTCGACGCGCCTTGCGGCCGCACGCGCTCGAGTAAGTCGAGTTCCCAGCGCCAAAGCCGGCTCGATGTGGCTTTTTTATACAGTTTTCTCCAATTTCGTTTAGCTTGCAGTTCATAAACCCCACCTAGAGTCAGCAGATCGGCGGCGCGGCGCTGGAAACTTCCAACTCGAAAGCGCGCGGCCGCAAAGCGTGTCGAGACGCAATTGAATTTGGCCCAGAGAAGCGCAGTCGCTTTATTTAGCGTCTAATTGTCAATTTTGTCAAAAGAGTCGATTTTCTAAACAGCTTCTCTGTTTATAATCTGCTTTTGTATTGTTGAAAATGCATACACATCACACGCAACTGACTATTCCTACCTCACTTTACCTTACCAAGTGGTTTGGAAAAAGTCCTATTTTTCTCCAAAATGTTTTTGAACCCCCAAATTTTCATTTTTTTCCGAAATTTCCAAAAATTTTACGACCCTCCGTTGTGACCAGGTAAAACGCTGCTCAACCCTGAGTGCAGCCCCTCTCCCGTATCTGCGAAGCTGTGCTTCTGTTGCCACAAAACAAGCTGTTTGTTTTCTGGATCTCACAAATTTTTTCTAAGAGAAAGCAGAGCAGGATAAAGCGAAGCATCAAAAACAAATTTAGAAACCAAAAGTTTCTGTTGCACTGCGACGTTACCCTGGTCCCAATGCATACAAGCCTCATGCATGCCTCTTTTCTCGAGCAAGGTGAAATAATTGACCGTCATGTATCATTTTCCGGGCTATCGCGACCGTCTTGTTACTGTGCTTATCTGGGTCTAATTCCGGTCCGCAATTGCGTCTCGACACGCTTTGCGGCCGCGCGCTTTCGAGTCGGGAGGGTTTCCAGCGCCGCAGCCGCCGATCTGTTGACAGTAGGTGGGTTTTAGTAACCGGAAACTAAACAAAATTGAAGAAAACTGTCTAAAAAAGCCATATCGAGCCGGCTTTGGCGCTGGAAACGCGACTGACTCGGGCGCGTGCGGCCGCAAAGCCTGTCGAGACGCAATTGCGGACCGGAATTTGGCCCAGATAAGCACAGTATCTCTGATGAGTTTATCGGTATGCTCACACCTGAGGATTGATCAAATTTGGCGTAAGTCAATGCCGGCAATAAGTGAAAAAGATGGTCGTGAGCCGTACGAGAACATTCGAGAACTATGACTCAGACATTCGCAGCGTTGAACTTTGGGGGAAAACGACGTTCGAGTTGAACTGCTGAGGCTATTTTGTCGAGAAGTTGAACTGATGAGAACGACGTGTTGAACTGCTTGGCTTATCGCCGCGCTACGTGTTGCGTCACGTGCGCAGTGCCGACAGACGACGGCTCCGACGCAACGTTGAACGCCGAAATCAAACCAGCGGTACATACGAGCCGTCTCGGGGTGGAGCTAGACCGAATCATTCCAATATCAAGTGTTCACTCCTCCGGATCTGCCTGCGAGTTGAGTGAGGGTGCGAGTGCCTGCACCTGCATGCTTCTGCACTCACACGGGTGCTCTATCGTGGGAACAGGCAAGAGGAGGAGCGTTTGAACTTTGGTTGATTACTGGTGAGCACAGAAAGTGGGCACTTTGTTAAGGTTGGATGGGGTCAGTCTATTGAAATAACATTCTAATGTAACGAGAAACTAGGTAAAACGCGTAGGATTATGCATGCAGAAAGTATCTGGAAATCCCTCCAGTCAGCACTTCTGTTCAACTTTAGCGGAAATCCGTATCAACTACCGAACAATTGCCGTTGAACTAACGAGGAAATTCTACTGATTTCCAGTGTGGACATTAGTTCAACGGATTTTCCACGGTAGTTGAACCGTCCGAACGGCGGAGGAGCAAATAACAACTGGCGGCAAATGAGGTGCATGGTCTGCAACTGTATTTGGAAACAGTTTAACTGACGGAGAATTTCTTTGACTCGAAACAGTCGACTATCGAATTTATTCGACTGTTCGGGTCTATCGAATAATCGAGTCTTTGACTAAGTCAATTTTTCGAAATTTCGAATAATCGAGTTTTCGACTAACTCAAATTGCAGGAATTTCGAATAATCGAGTTTTCGACTAATTCGGTTTTTCAAAATTTCGAATAATCGAGTAGACGAATGACTCGATGTCGACTGTTTCAGTCGATACCAAGACTCGATGGCTCGACTCGGCATAAGTATGGTACACATGCATATATATGTACATACTTTATCGGCACTCACATAATCAAAGTCCTTTATGGAGCCAGAAGCGCTTCCTCATAGAGAACCGCAAAGGTTTGTTACCGCTCTTTAGAAGTTTCGGCGAAGAAAAGACTTTTTAGAAGATATTGTTCGTTTTTTGTTGACTCTCCTCACTCCACTTTCCTATTGTTCCCTTTTTGTTGAAACATTTGTAAGGCGAACCAAACCACTTTTGCTTGGGAAACCCTTTTTTTACAGATTGTTCTAGATATAAATCATGGAACTTCTATTTGCTCACTTATCTAGTAAACCGATTTCTAGGTTCTTGGTTATGCTATTAGTGCCTTGCCTTGTCGTGGACAACTGTTTTCTGATCTGAAATGCATGTAAATATTCTTTACGCCAATGCACGATAAAGCATTGGAAGATCCATTCCACTTGTAGCGTAGAAATTCAAAGCATAGGTTTTGTCGCAGTGTCGGAGGTAAAATATGCCTTCGCAACGGCCGATCAAAATGCTCGTGAACCGCGTGGGCCGACAGTTTCATTCGGACAGACCTGGGGTGGTAGTAATTTTGCCAAACTACGATGTTAACCAGAGCTTTTAACATCGATGTTAACTATGAGGTTATCAGTCTTGACTGAAATCGGCGTACTAATACCTAGAGCCAAAATAAATTACTATAAAAAATCTTGGAGTGAAAGTTCGAAGTTACTGCTCCTTAACTTCCTTGTTACCCCCCTTGAAACTCACGATCGCGAACATTGATGTTCGCTCATTAATCGGCGCCTTTCACATGTCAATGATGAGACACTGGGCATGTTGAGGAGTGGGTTTGATTTGGCGATGGCGGGTTAGGCTAAAAAGTCCTCGAGAGGACTTTTAGCGTAACCCGCCAACTCCGGGCTTCTCACCCATCATCACTGGAGCCGTGATTGGGCCAAGAACTGTGTAAATATACGCCAGTCCCCCCAACGGCTGGCGCACCGTTCGTCATGCGCAGTGATAACGCGATCAATAGCCAATTATTGCTTCCCTCGTTCAGCTGACTGCTTCCCTCTAATTCATTTTCTTTGCTGAGCATTTTGCGTGCTCGATTTTCTTGTGTTCTTCGATTTTACGAGGACTACAAATTGAGGTTATTGTGACCGAAAAACCTGTCAGTGGATTAACTAGACCAGAACGCTCAGAAATTTGATGTTGAAGTCTCTAACTCCAAATTTCAGATCTTTTTTGTTTTTTTTTCCTTCAAATAAATTCATGGGAAATTTACTATTCACTTTTGTTGTGATCATGTATTTTTTGTTTTCTCGGGTTTTATTTTTGTTTTCTTTTCTATGCAAAATTCAAAAAGAGAAAACTTATGCCTTGTCATTTCAATCTTCGCAGTATCGACTAGAATGTAAACCGCAACGATCAATTAGTCCAATACCTTGATTACTTGAATGTTTTATTCATTCCGAGATTCTAATTTTACGTTTTTTCGATTATTCAGTTCATCTTGCTATTTCAAGTAATCGTTTTTATAATATTCGATACATTCCGGGATTCTTGAGTAATCGATTCATTAGATGTTTCAGTTATTCGGTTTCTCGAATACGTGGCCAACATAACGGCACATTTGAGCGTCCCGAATTCGGAACTGAAAACATTCACTGCTTTTCTTCGGAGAAAACGTGTGAGGCATTAATCGAAGTTGTTCAAGCATTCAGAATTTTCGAAAAGGCTTCATTGACTGGGTTCAATCATTAAAAATTTTCGCAGTAGATTAATCGAAGTCTTTTTGGATAAGTACGAAATTTATCTTTTTCGAGCATGTGATTTCAAAAAATTATTTGCGAAGTACTTTTCGAGAACTCGAGAATGAATATATTTTCAACAAAAGTATTTGAAAAAATCTCGGATCGAGAAGCTTCAAATTTGCCTAGTGAATAATTAATTCCGAAAACCGAATCTCCATGTGACTGGATTGAATATCAGAAAATTTCTCGCACTTATCCGAGAAAATGTTTAAAATAACAAAGAATAACCGAACAAGAAAGTACTTTAATTTTAAGCTGTTTTCATGGAAAGTTTGGAATTCTTTTCAATTTCAATGAAAAGGTTTCATTCTGCAACGGTTTTTTTTTCAAAAGTATTTTTCAGACAGGCTTTGAAGTACTGCGGAGGCAGAAATGACAATGTGTGTGTTTTCTCTTTTCTCTAGCTACTCGAGAAAGTAAATATCGAATGGCCACCACTAAAGTGAGTTGTAAGGTTCTCATAATCAATGATTGAGAAAAACATAGTAGACCTGAAATTTTGAAACAAGGACTTTCATGTCAACCTGGCAGCAAGTTTTAGCCTAGCTATTCCTGTGACAGGTTTCTCCGGCCAGTTTCACCTGAGTTCACGTTTCTCGTTAAATTGAAAACATCGACGAGAAAAATCATTATCGCATGATACTCATTAAAACTAGATAAAGAAAAAGCAAACAGAGGTAAAACATTCAGCTGAATGGATCAATCAACGAAAGTAAGGCGAGAAGACGAGAAGGAGTGACTCTACACAGAACAAGCATATACTGTCTAAGAGAAATTGCAAGTTAATCGGAAACTAGTATTTCTGCTCTAATCATTTTCACAGCTACTGTGTCTACTGAGAAAGTGTTAATTGTTGATTTATGAGGAGCAGGGTTCAAGAACCTAGGCGAGCCTCTACAAAGTCTCTCAGTCCGTGAATGCATGGCGTAGTGCGATGTCGCGCTGCCCTTGTCAGTGCGACCACGGGTTCAGATCCGCACTCATCGAATTTTACACATGCATGTGCATAAGTTCATGATGAGAATTAGTCCTCGTGCGTTGAGATCAAAGCACTTTGGTGCAGAGCGATGTGTCGCTGTTGATGAACCGGCGTTCGCGGGTTCGTTTACCAGTGGCAGCCACTTTTGCGAACGATTAAGTGGCAGTTCCCAGTTGGTTCGAGGGTAACATCGATGTCTCACACCTCAATTCTTCTTGGTTATCGTGACATGATCATGGTTCGTAACTCTCAGTTTCGGCTAGTTTACTACCACCCCTGATCTATGTACAGCACGGTTCTGCGTGCATAACTCAACACGCGCGTCAAAGACATGCGAGGAACAGTGAATGTGTTCAAAATCAAGCAGTTCACCACGGTCGCGAAGCACCAACCTCCGAAACTTATAGTTGACTTTACGAAGACATGAGAGAACTACACGGAGAAAAATTTTCCGTTAACAGTAGGTTGTCTAATCCGAAAGAGTGCCTCTAAAAAAACTCAACATCGGAGATTTATACCTTGCTCACAGGATTTTTTTTTTCAAAATTATGGAAATGTGAGCCTGGGTTATTCTGCGTAGTACAGCGATCTTGAGAGAAGAGCTGATTCTCTTCTGCGTTCGGATCTTTGTACGCGAACGATCAACCATGAAGGCTACAATGAACCGAGAAGTTTTTTGCTGTCAACTGACTTCGTTTATCTGAAATTTTTTCTTGGAACGCTTCTCTTGATGATCCGAGCCCACGCTTCTAATGATGCGCCGGGGAGTAAATCTCCTGAAATCAGCTTGGAGTGTATATGAAGTACATGTCATCGATAAATGGTCCAGAGATAGCCGCGGCGCAGCGATCTAACGTGATATCACTCGATCGATGTTCATGACTATCATTACCTCTCGTCGTTTGAGTGCGTGCCACGTGTACTCGTCGCGGCGATCTCTCAACCAGTGATCAATCATACGTCGGCATTTATCGTTCTGTACCTTATAATCATTTTGGTTTCATTTTCGCCATGAGAAGACAAGTCAGTAGACATAATGCGGATGATGGAGGCTGAAATGGGGACAGATTCGAGTTTCAAACCGTCATGTTTCCAACCTCGGGAGAGGTTTTCAGATATCTGTCACTTTTTGCTGCTGGACTCACTTTGACACTCTGAACCGAAGAGCCATCCGATCATTCGAGAATGCTTCAATATGGTGAGCATTGGGACGGTAAGTTAAGACGAAAGGAAGTTTGGAGCGGGTTAGTAGCTAAATGAGGCAGTCCCCCTCTGCTAATTGCTTTTGTACAGACACAGTATCTCACTGATCCCTTGAAGATGTTTTGATATGGGAAACTTTATTACTTTTTTACCGAACCTTCCTGAAAAATGAGCTTTGCAGAGTGACTGCGAAGCAGTCGGTCATAGACGACTGTAAATTGCCAACGGCACAGAATTCTCACTTTAAACAAAATTGATGTTACCCAGTTGATGAAGGGTAGGGTAGGAAAGAAATAAAGAGCCAAAAACTTTCGTTAGAATTTTGTGCCGTTTGCAAATTATAAACTTGTGTCGGTCATGACACGGGCTGTGCGAAAGTGTTCTGTTTCCATATATTCGGCCGTTTTTGGCCAAAAGTACTACAGTGCGGTGCAAAACTATAGGTCCACCCTAATATTCTCATTCAAGAGACCGAGCCTTAGATTTTAAATACGAGAATAGCACCAAATGATTCAGGAGTGCTGAAAATACTTGTAGGCAATGTTCCAGAACAATCAATTCATTGGTTAAGAGGTACTGCTTATTTTGGGAAAAAGTGCCCATCTCAAGCGGTGCAAAAGTATAGGTCCACCTGTGAAAATAATCATTTATCCAAACTTCAACAGCAAATATAGTCTACAGCAAAGGAAGTAGGACCTGGTGAGGTTGCGGACGCGTCCTAACATACGGTAGTTTGTGAGTGGTATCACTCATTTTTCCGAAACAGCTGTGACAGATCGGTGATTCTGTGTTTTCACCGACACGACCTCATTTGAGGAAACAATGAATACAGGTGAAAATGTGAGAGTGGAAACAAAACTCACCGACCAATCTCAGCTATTTCGAAAAAATGAATGATAACACAATCAGACTACAGTATGTTACGAAGAGTCCGCAACCTCACCAGGTCCTACTTCCATTGCTGTAGACTATAAAACACACCTGCTAGTCAACGGGGCCTCCTTTATTTACAAAAACATTAAAAATCCTATTAGGCATACTTTTAACTAGATTATCGATCACTGTTTAGTCTACACTCGCCCATGCATCTAAAATTGCAACCTTCAGATTAGAAATCGAGGAAAAGGTAGTGCCATTCTTATACACCTTCTGCACTAGAATTCCCCACAAGTTCTCCATTGGATTCAGATCGGGAGAACATGCGGGCCATTCCATGACGGTAACGTTGTGCGCCTCTAGCCATGTAGAAGTTGATTGCGACGCGTGGATTGACGCATTGTCATGTTGAAGAACAAGATCTAGTAGTGGTCGATATCTTCTGAGATATGGGAGTAGATGGTCTCGAAGCACCTTTTGGTAGTCCAGGCTGCTCATACTGCACGAAACGAAGCCAAGTGCAACACGACCATCACCACTGAAAGCAGCCCAGACCATCAGACTGCCGCCTCCAAAATTGCGCTTCGAGAATAACCGTTTTTCTTTCCGCAGATCCCCCCAATAGTGGGTTCTACCACCTGGACCATTCAAATTCCATTTTTTTCTCGTCAGAAAATACGACCTGGAATGCAGAAGTAGTAACTTTTCAAACTTTCCGACCAAGGCTGTGGCAACCTACCTCTCTCCATTTTGTGGCCATGTTGGTACGAGCAAAACGCAACCTCGCCGACTTGTGAAAGGGTGTTAGGCGAGGTGCAGGTCTCATAACTTCATGGATAATGTGCGGACAGCGGTGGAGGGACCGGAGTACCGTCCATTTCGAGACCGGAAGATCCAAATTCCCTAGATGTCGTTTGTGGACTGCATGCTGTTCGATGCTTCACCAGCAATATGCATCTCCTCGCGCATCTCCTCGGTCGACCAGCTTCTTTCTTCTTCCTGTACTGCATCGGATTCTTGAAGTATCTATTGATACAGTTGTGCGATCTTCCCAGTTACGACGCAATCCTTCTGTTGGGGATACGTGCTTCATGTAGGGCGTCCACAGGAGCCTGCTCAACAGCAGAAAGCTTCATCCCCCTCGGCATCAGTTGGAACAATCGTAGAAAATGTCTCCATGTCACCAGTGATAAACTTATACCTAACTTGAAACGGGAAAATTTGTTGAAGGAAAAAGATTGTGGTGGACCTATACTTTTGCACCGCTTAAGATGGGCACTTTTTTCCCAAAACAAGCAATATTTCTTAACCAATTAACCGATTGTTCTGGAACACAGCCTACAAGGGTTTTCAGCACTCCTGAATCCATTGGTACTGTTCTCGTAATGCGAAGTCTAGGGCTTGGTCTCTTGAATGCGAAAATTAGGGTGGACCTATACTTTTGCACCGCTCTGTATACGACAAGTGTTGACGCCAGTGGCGTTCTCTCGACAGGGCTACGATCCATTCGAAGAACGCTCAAAGAGTGTGAACTATTTGCCCATTTACGATCGCGTGTCCTACCGGTGGAACATGTTTTCGAAAATCGAGTTATATATAGGTCACAAGAAAAATAGCTCACCAAGCTTCCGTATTTCGAAAACTACAAAGCCGCCGATTTGCAATGGCAAAGCATACCACAGTATCGTGGACATTGCCGCTGGTGGAGAAGACGCAGATTGTAGTGGCAAATCCCGCAACCATTAGATAATTGCAGCTTTCGTGATATTCTTCGGCGACATTGCCGCATTCGCCTCAGTTTGAGAATAGCGAAAGGAATGTTTAAGAGTATTCTTACCGCAATCCCAGCAAACTGAGGCACGCGCGAAGCTCGCAGCAGATTTGACTTTGATTTCCGAGCGGACACCCTGAACAGAGAATGTCTCCAGAGAAATAAACTGCACAACAGCACTGCCAAAACTTACATGCCTGAGCAGAATTTCATCGCAATCGGTCAACGCTTTTGAAAGGTATGGTTTGTATCTTATCTCCAGGTAGCCGCGTTGGAATTCTCATCACGCTATCTTGGTCAGACACCTGGCCGGTTGTACGGCGGGGAAATGTCGGTGGCGCCTATACATTCCATCCGATGGCCAAAATCACGTCGGATCAGATTTTTAGATTTTGCTGATCCTGCAAAACCGACTCATCGGATAAAACAGAAAGGGGTCCAAACGAGAATTTCGGATGATGGATCCTATCCAAAACGAGAATTCCTGAAAGTTTAGGTTCCTGGCAAAAGTAAAGATTTGGCATGGCCATAGAAATATACTCAGTAAAAAAGGGAAGATAAAGAAAAACGAAAAAAAAATTTGAAATATTCCTGAGAACGATTTGGCGTAGAATAATTTGTTTTTCGGGAAATGAAGTGAAATAGTTGAAAGTATGATTTGGCAGTCGCGTTTGAACCAACTATTGATAAGAGTTGTGCAAAAGGAGAGATCGCCTTGTCTGTGCTTATCCGTAGAACATATCGAAGCAAAATCACGCGTGTTGATTTTACTTCACCTAATACGTGAAGACCGCCGCATTACAGCTCCCGAAAAAGTTTTGATGCTACCCATTCCACACGTGATTTCGCTTTGATATGTTCTACGGATAAGCACAGACAAGGCGATCTCTCGTTCTGCACAACTCTTATCAATAGTTGGTTCAAACGCGACTGCAAAATCATACTTTCAACTATTTCACTTCATTTCCCGAAAAACAAATTATTCTACGCCAAATCGTTCTCAGGAATATTTCAAATTTTTTCTTCATTTTTCTTTATCTTCCCGTTTTAACTGAGTATATTTCTATGGCCATGCCAAATCTTTACTTTTGCCAGGAGCCTAAACTTTAAGGAATTTCATTTACTTTTCCTGAAGGTTTCCTTTCTAACATGATTTATGCCTGGTGGTGTTAGATGAAAGTAAACAGACTGATGTCCTGCCCCTCCCCCTTCTATGACGTCCTGCGCACTCCAACTGATGGCCTGCACACTTTCTATGACGTCCTGCACACGCCCACTGATGTCCTGCACACTCCCTCCGATGTCCTGCACACTTTCTATGATGTCCTGCACACTCCCACTAATGTCCTGCACACTCCCACTAATGTCATGCACCCTTCCACTGATGTCCTACACACTTTCTATGAGGTGCTGCACACTCCCACTATAGTCCTGCACACTCCCACTGATGTCCTGCACACTTTCTACGGCGTTCTGCTCACACCCAATTGGGTCACAAGCACGCTCATGCCGATCATTTTTCCGCAGGGCTACCGTAACCCTCCTTCAAAAATTTTCTGAGTGTCAGCTTGGATATCAGCACAACGTAATAGCCAACAAACGTGTTTGCACAATTTCGACCTCCTCAGTCACTTCCCGGCGGCTTCTCGAAGAGATTGGTGAGTGAATAAATGCATACCGCTCCTCTGCCCTTTTATACCCCGCATGTTATGAGCGTGTGTTATCGTTCGTTATCATGTTTTGCTCAAGAATGGTTACGGTAGCCCTGCGGAAAAAATGATCGGCATGGGCGTGCTTCTATTTGGGTCCCGCACACTTTCTGCGGCGTTCTGCGCACACCCATTTGGGTCCCGCACACTTTTTACGGCGTCCGGCGCACTCCTACTTTGGGTCCCGCACACTTTCTACGGCGTCCGGCACACTCTTATTTGGGTCCAACACACTTTCTACGGCGTTCTGCGCACACCCATTTGGGTCCCGCACGCTTTCTACGGCGTCCGGCGCACTCTTATTTGGGTCCAACACACTTTCTACGGCGTTGTGCGCACACCCATTTGGGTCCCACACACTTTCTACGGCGTTCTGCGCACACCAATTCGGGTCCCGCACACTTTTTACGGCGTCCGGCGCACTCCCACGTGGGTCCCACACATGTTCTACGGCGTCTTTCGCACTCTCTTTTGGGTCCCACACACTTACTACGGCGTTCTGCGCACACCCATTTGGGTCCCGCACACTTTCTACGGCGTCTGGCGCACTCCTACTTTGGCCCCACACACGTTCTACGGCGTCTTTCGCACTCTCATTTGGGTCCCGCACACTTTCTACGGCGTCCGGCGCACTCTTATTTGGGTCCAACACACTTTCTACGGCGTTCTGCGCACACCAATTTGAATCCCGCACACTTTTTAAGGCGTCCGGCGCACTCCCACGTGGGTCCCACACACTTTCTACGGCGTTCTGCGCACACCCATTTGGGTCCCACACACTTTCTACGGCGTTCTGCGCACACCCATTCGGGTCCCACACACTTTCTACGGCGTTCTGCGCACACCCATTTGGGTCCCACACACTTTCTACGGCGTTCTGCGCACACCAATTCGGGTCCCGCACACTTTTTACGGCGTCCGGCGCACTCCCACGTGGGTCCCACACATGTTCTACGGCGTCTTTCGCACTCTCATTTGGGTCCCGCACACTTTCTACGGCGTCCGGCGCACTCCTATTTGGGTCCCACACACTTACTACGGCGTTCTGCGCACACCCATTTGAGTCCCGCACACTTTCTACGGCGTCCGGCGCACTCCCACGTGGGTCCCACACACTTACTACGGCGTTCTGCGCACACCCATTTGGGTCCCGCACACTTTCTACGGCGTCTGGCGCACTCCTACTTTGGCCCCACACACGTTCTACGGCGTCTTTCGCACTCTCATTTGGGTCCCGCACACTTTCTACGGCGTTCTGCGCACCACCATTTGGGTCCCGCACACTTTCTACGGCGTCCGGCGCACTTTCACGTGGGTCCCACACACTTTCAACGGCGTTCTGCGCACACCCATTTGGGTCCCGCACACTTTTTACGGCGTTCTGCGCACTCCTACTTTGGTCCCACACACGTTCTACGGCGTCTTTCGCACTCCTGCTGGGGTCCCGCACACTATCTACGGCGTTCTGCGCACACCCATTTGGGTCCCACACACTTTCTACGGCGTCCGGCGCACTTCCACGTGGGTCCCACACACTTTCTACGGCGTTCTGCGCACACCCATTTGGGTCCCACACACTTTCTACGGCGTTCTGCGCACACCCATTTGGGTCCCACACACTTTCTACGGCGTTCTGCGCACACCCATTTGGGTCCCGCACACTTTTTACGGCGTCCGGCGCACTCCTACTTTGGTCCCACACACGTTCTACGGCGTCTTTTGCACTCCCGCTGGGGTCCCGCACAATATCTACGGCGTTCTGTGGCGCACTTCTGAGTCACACCGTGCGGCGTCTCCAAAAAAGTACTTCCGAGATCCCGCCGTATTGTTTGAAGCGTTGCCCAGTCAAATCCTGAGCAAAAGTCTCTCAGTAACGGTGTTTATTTCACTAGTTCATTTTTACGAATAAGTAAACGTCGGATGGTTTATAATAACATGTTTACGTGTTTTTGTCTTTCTTGACCCTAAATTTTGAGGCTCTGCAAAAATTGAGCAACCAACTTCAAAATTTGACAGGAGCTAGGTGCAAACAAAACCAGCTCCTTGGCCAAAAATGAGCTCTCTAGCTCAACGATAAGAGTTCCAACAAGATCGTGAACGCCAACTGAGAAAAAAGGAGATGAACATTTTTTCGACCAAAATGACGTGGTTTTGACACTTTTTGTCGAATCTCAGGTAACCCTTCCGGACCGTTTTTGAACAGTTATTCACCTTTCTAAAGCATATTAAATGCAAATAGAACGGTCTTCCTACGTTCACTCTGGACCCTGATACTTAGATAAGGGGGTTGCGCGATGGCGAATCAAAGCCAAATCTGGTGAGCGCTTCGCGCTCACCACAATTATCCACCAGATCGGTTATCGGATATCTGATTGGATAAAATCGGATCTACCGGATAATTCGGGTGAAAAACACGACAAGAAAATTTGGCAGTGGTACCGAGGGTTCAACTCCATGTATTCGAGAAAACTGCATTCTGAAACTACGTGTAATCTTCATACATTATTCGTAAAAACAAACAAGTCAACGGTTTTAGGAAATCCTAAAGATATGGTTGACATACTCAGACAAATCATCGCTCGGAGCGGGACCGGCTCCTCCCAATTATGACGTCACTGCCCGGACAGCGGGAGAGGGCCGAACTGGCACCGCGGTCCCTGTCCGTTTGGTATATAAGCGTCGGCCGCTCTCCGTTCCCTCTCCTCTGAGAGTTTTGACCGCGAAATAGCCGAGAATTAGCCCACCAGGCTCCGCAGCGCCTCCTGGTGGTCTATTTCCAGGCTACTTCGCGGCTATTTCTCGGCTTCTCGCGGAACGAACATGAAATAGCCGGGAAATAGCCGAGATATAACCTCGAAGTATTTAGAAGTAAACAAAATTAACCAAGACGCAACCGTCGCCGGCTCGCCCGAGCCACGATCTGGGGCCGCCAGCGGTTTGGCGGGGCCTCCAGAGGCTGAACGAGGTCCAAGTACCTCAAACATGGGTAATTGAACCGAAGGAGGTGCTGACATCTAAATCATACCTCTGGAATACTCCGTATATCCACCTGGAGAGCAATATTTCTGGGCTATTTCGCAGCAAGCGTTATTTGGCGGCTATTTTGCGGCGAGCATTATTTAGCGGCTATTTCTCGGTTATTTCGGGGCTAATTCGAGGCAAGCATTATTTGGCGGCTATTTAGCGGGTATTACGCGGCAAGCGGTCATTTCGCCGCTATTTCGAGGCTGTTTCTCGGCTAAAACTCTCAGAGTCAGGGCGACAGCGGTGCCATTGTCAGAGATGGAGAGACGCTTGATTGGTTGTTCATTGAGTGATAACGTGCGGGTGACGTTATCACTCAAAGAACAACCAGTCCTGCGTGTATAAAGGCGGCTCGTCTCGTGTAGACGGGTAGTTGGCCTTTCGAGGCCACTCTTGAGAGGTAACCTCGGGTAACTCTCAGGAAGACAATTCTTGGCGGCCGAGAGGATCCACCATGGCCCGCGGTGGGGGAGGCTTCCTCATTGCGGACCATGCTGGGATGGTATCCCTGTTGCGGCCTGTGGTAGGATTAAGCTCCTGGCCCACAGGCTGTAACAAGTACCTTATCCTCTTGAGAGGCTAATCCTTTCCAGAAGAGGCGGGAATGAAGAAAAAGTAGCAGTTAGGACAATTTCGAGAATGGCTCGGACAGGAATCGCAGTGCCAGTTGGAACCGAAGATCGCTCCGAGCGGGACTGCTGTCGCCCGGAGAGCGGCTGCTGTCGACCGAGTAGATAGCTAATTTTCGCTCGGAGCAGAGAGACAGCGTCGCTCGAGTCGCTCTCCGGTCTCGCTCCGAGCGATGATTTGTCTGAGTAAGCAGTTGGACCGGATCCAACAAATATTCAGATTGAAAAACGGTAAATTGGCGGCCAATTAATGCTGAAAAAATACTTGGATGCAATGACAGCAGGTGGGGCCACTATTTCACTCAGTAATACCCATTCTTCCGCGCCGCAACGACTATCTTAAATTTTTTTTTTGGGGGGGGGGGGTTAACTAATGGGTTGTAAACCTATTCCGCGGCTTCGCGGAAGAGTGGGGGGGTCCAAATGCCATTCCATTGTGCCCCCACCCCCTGAACCTGGGCCAGTAGCAATCCCCCCGGAAGGTGGCAGCTACCGGCTGTCACTGCGTGGTGACTGGGTCAATCACGTCTCGGCTATCCTCAGGCAAACTGGGGATCGGAACCCCGTCCGACGGCCGTCGGAGCGGTCGAGGACGTGAGCTCCGACAGCCAAAGTGGGCGGAGTCGTTCCCCCTGCTGCTGCCTTCAATGCCCCTGCAGCCGCGTTCGGTGCCCCTGCTCCGGCACTTGCAAGACGCCCCTGCAACCGCCTTTGGCGCCTCTGCTCCGGCTCTTTTAAAGTGCCCCTGCAGCCGCGTTCGGTGCCTCTGCTCTAGCCCTTTCAAGGTGCCCCTGCAACCGCCCTCGGCGCCTCTGCTCCAGCCCTTTTAAGATGCCCCTGCAACCGCCTTCACAGCCCCTATTCCAGCTATTTCAGAGCCCCTGTAACCGCCTTCTGTGCCCTGCTTTTCAGGTGCTTCTGTTACCACCGTCGACGTCGGCTCCGAGCCTTTTATTCCTACGGCAACATTCGGAGCCTCTATTCATGTGGTAGAACTCCACAATTTGATAACAAACGACGAATGCTCAAAATTTTTATCTCACTCATCGACGTATAAACAACAACAACATCGACATAAAAATAACCGCGGACTTCGATGATTTTAGGGGATTGGAGACCTAATCACAGCAAATGCCGCAGGTGTCGGCGTATATCCTTCTCTTGGTGTTATATTCGACGTTGTACAAACCATTACTGAATTCGCGCTTCTGAAAAAATTCAGAACATGTGGTAGTAATAATCCCTCCTGCGCTATAGATGGAGAAATTGACATAAAGAATTCAAACGCTTCCCGTATTTTCGAAAAAACATAAAATATTTACAACAGTTGACTCACAGGATGTTCTCATCATCGCTCAAAAGCCGTTTCAATGATGAATTGTGTTTTGAAGTTTCCCTCCCAAAGCAGTGCGTAGGCCTCCAAATGTTACCAAAATTAAGAAGCAGCGGCAAAGCGCACTAAATGCCTGATTTTGGCCTGGCATATTCTGGCCTGTTTGGTAGAATGACAGAATTCTCGATGGTTGTGACCGGTAAATAGTGGGGACAATCGAGGATGGAAGAATATGTCGTGCAAAACTGTATTAGTTAGGATTCGAAGGAGAGAACGGAGCAACAGGAAGGAGGAGATTTCAAAGGGCGGGCTCACAAGAGATTTCGTTGCCACAACAAACCGTTCCTCTGAGAGTAAAGAGATGGGGTGGGAGTACAGCTTTTTATGTTATTCTGGCGCGCACTTTAGAAGTTCTTTGTCATTTCAGCTCTAAACCGTCAATTCAGCTCTTCCAGGAGACCGAGTTAGCAAATAATCCTAAATTTAAAGATTTTCTGAACACTGCTGGAAAGAGAAAAATCCGGAGCTAGTTCCGATGGTGAAGGGATTGGAAGAACACACCCACTTTCAGTTTCCACCTACCCAGGGTTCTAACTCATTGGAAAGATCAGGGAATTTTTTGCATTCACCTTAGGCGTTATTCATGCTACTCCACGCCAGCGCGGCGCGCGCGTGCCGCTATGGCGTGGCGTTTGTGTATGAATACTTTCTCCGCGCGTGACGCGCGTGCCGCGCTTGCGGAGACTATGAATGCTCCAGCGGCAACTCCATGGCGGAGCGGTGAAGCTGGAATGAATGAGACGATCGATAAATAATATCAGTGGATGAAAACGCCAAGGCGTTCCAGGTAGCAGTATGAATACTGCAGCGGCGACGCCATGGCGGAGCGTGACGCGCGGGCGGGGCGTCAAGCCATTCGTACACAAACGCCAAGCCAGCGCGGCACGCGCGTGCCGCGCTGGCGTTGAGTAGTATGAATAGCGCCTTACGAATCATAAAATGCAAGTCTCCATATTAGGTGAAAGAATTGGAGACAGCTTCACCTCACCTTCAGTGTTAAAATTTCATGTTCTACAGTTACTTGCTGGTTGGTAAGTTGTGCGATGGCGTGCGTTTCCGAAATATAAGGCGAATTAGTCTAAACTTTACAAAAGGATTTTTGAAAGATGGGCTCGCAAAAAAAGATTAAGGCATTGGCTTGTAGTAAAATGCAGACGATTATAAATTGCCAACGGCACAAAATTCTCACGGTAAGCAACTTCACGGTTCTCACGGTACTCAGAGCGATGGCCGGCGAACCTCTATGCCGAGAACGACGGCCGGCGCCCCACATTTGGAGAGTGTCGGCCAGCGGCGAACCATGCTGGGTGCGACGCACACGCAGCGCGGATATTGGCTCGTCGCAAGCCACAAAATTTTGAAATTGATGATACCCAATTGATAAAAGGTAGGGTATAAAAGAAATGAAGAGCGTTGTGTTACATTCACACACCGTCTTTCTCCAGCAGAGGTAAGCGGCTGAAGCTCTGAACAGACTAGGGAGTAGGGAAGCAGCCTCACCGGTGATAAAGATCTCACGATATCGGGCCCTAAACATGGAATACTTTGGGAAGAAAAACTTCTAGACTTCTGTGAGAATTTTGTGCCGTTGGCAAATTATAGATTTGGGTAAAAATCAGTGCGATTTGTTTTATTGGATCCGGCTTTCGAATAAATTTTTCGAATGGTTCAAAATGGCTGACTTGGCCCTTGTTGGCATTATTATGCAGATAACGTAATCACCAGAATGTGGTGAAATTGTTGCAAATAGATTTGGAAAACGCTCATCAAAGCCGAATCACGCATCCGAAGGAATGTCGCGCCAAGGGTAATTGGGAGGAAATCAAGGATTACTGGAAATTTAGCTTCCTGGCAAAAGTAAGGTTTTGGTACTGTCAAAAAAAATTTCAAAAATATCTTGAAATATCTTAGAAATGATTTGGCGTAAAATAACCTGAAGTAGTAAAAAAAAGCTAGGAAATGAAGTGAAATAACTAAAAATACGATTTGGCGGTCAATAATAAACTAATTAACGATTAGTAAAGAGGGGGGAATCAGACTTTGCAAGCTTCTCCGTTAAACTTATCGAAGCGAAATCGAGCGCGATATGGAATGGAGCGTTGTCTTCAACTAGCTTGACCTATGCTGCTTCCCCTATTACAGATTTCGAAACTGACTTCCTGTTACCGTTCCACGCTTGATTTTGCGTTGATCAGTTTAACGGAGAAGCTTGTAAACTCTGTCCCCTCTGTCTTTACTTATCGCCAGTTAGTTTCGTATTTTTAAACCGTAATTTTAGTTATTTCACTTCATTTGCTAGCTTTTTTACTACTTCAGGCTATGTTACGCCAATTCATTTTCAGGATATTTCAAGACGTTTTGAAACATTTTTTGAAATTACCGAATCGCTACTTTTGCCAGGAAGCTAATTTTTGGGGAATTTCACATATTTTTCCTAAAGGTTCCCTTTCTGACAAGAATTTCCTCAACGATTTCCATTTTGGAGAGATCAAACATCTAAAGACGATATCGCCGTATGAGTACAACTTCTGAAACTTGTGACGCACAACCTTAAAAACACCACCCACCACCGCATTTCGCGCAACAGGTGAAAAATCGATATTATTGATCATAAAGATTCGGTTTTGCATGATGAGGAGAATTTCCCAAGCAAGGTTCTTAGACCATCAACAATCAACACTCATTGCGACAGTTTGTGCAACAGGCAAAAACACGATATTATTGATTGGTATTAATCGATAATGTTTGATGAGTAAAATTCCCAAACCAAGAGATCCATACCCATCAACAATTACCACTCCTCGTCGCAATTTGTGCAATATGAGCGAATATCGATATTATTGATTATCGACCGATGAGGTGTCATGAGTACGGAATCTGACAGCTTTATTACTTACCCCCAATGGCCTATGTTAATTGGCTGCAGATCCACCCACATATTCTGTAGAGTGAGGATCGAATAGTCGAGTTCGAATAAATATTCGAATTTTTCGAACGAATTTTTATTCGAACATTCGAATATTCGAAAAGTGTGAATATTCGAACATTATTTGAATTTGATTATTCGCAAAAGGTGAAAATTCGAACATTATTCGAATTCGACTATTCGGAAAGGTGAAAATTCGAAAATTATTGGAATTCGACTATTCGGATAAGGTGAATATTCGGACATTATTCAAATTCGACTATACGGAAGAGGTGAATATTCGAGTATTATTCGAATTCGACTATTCGGAAAAGGTGAATATTCGAACATTATTCAAATTCGATTATTCGCAGAGGTGAATATTCGAACGTTATTCGAACTTGAATTCCCGAGCTGATTTAACAAAAAATATGGAAATCAGCTCCGTATGAAGGAATCGACATAACTTTCAAGACTTAATTCATTTTCTTCACTACTCCATTGTTCCATTTCTCCGAACGCAAGAGCTAAATTTTCCCCACACCGTCTGGATGAGGCTACTAGGGCGGTTCTAACAGGGGAGCCACATGGCAATCAAACTTGGCCACGCCCATTTTTTCCATGCCGCTGCGCAATGCAATGATAACACCAACCATAGCTTCGTTGAGTGGAGCCATGTACTCCACCAACCTTCACTCCTGGGCAGGTGAAGTGGGGAACCTTCACCATTGGGAGAACCGGTAACAACCAGCGAAACGGCCCGAAAAAGAATGAAAGTCACCCAACACTCATGCAAGTCATTTTCAAGATTGGGTGGGTGTCACTGCCGATTTTTCGTTCATAACTTTTTTCTGCTCAAAGATAGGCCTTAGGTGAAAGTTGTTCTCGGTATTCACAGACAATTCTGCATTGAAAAACGCTTTCAGTTCTGGAAAATAAGTTCTCCTTCTTCCAGCCGAATTCAGTCTATAAAGTGCATTTTTTAGCCTGAAATTATTTGTTTTTCGTTCATAACTTTTTTGTGCTTGGACAGACCTTTTGTGAAGCTTGTTTCCAAAATCTCGATGAAATTCTGCGTCAACTTGTGCTTCCAGTTTGGAAAAATATTTTCTCGATCCTTCAGCCTAATCCATTTTACGAAGCACCGGTTTTCCGCCTATAACTCTTTACCCTTTGGAGACAGGATTTTGGTGAACGTCGTTTTTGAAATCCACGTAAATTCTGCGTCGAACGACATCTCGGGCTCCTAACTTTGCTTGCTTCATAAGCCAGACAGGTCGGGGGTGCCGCGCCCCGCTGTTGGCTCCAGGAGAACTCTGCGTCTCCTACTTACACCATAGAGACGAGAGCACCCTATGGAGATAACTATAGAGCTCGGCTCCACCGACCTGCCTGGCTTATGGAGCAAGCAAAGTTAGGAACCCGATATGTTATTCGACGCAGAATTTCACAGAGATTTCAGAAACAACCTGCTCCAAAACCCCTGTCTTCAACGGTTAAAGAGTTATAGGCGAAAAACCGTTGTTTCGTAAAATGAGTTAGGCTGAAGGATCGAGAAAATATTTTTCCCAAACTGGAAAAGCTATTCGATGCAAAATTTTATGTGGATTCCAAAAACATTCTTCACGAGAGGACTGTCTCCTAGAGTAAAAAAGTCATGGACGAAAAACTGATTGCTTTTAGTGAAAGAAACGTTAATTCATAAACTGAAATCGGTTTAGAGATTGGGAACGTATTTTCTCAAATTGAAAACATTATTTGACGCAAAATTTCATGAATATTTCGGAAACAGCTCTATTCAAAGATGCATCCAGAAGGTTAAAAATGGTATGAGCGAAGAACAGGTAGTTTTCCAAAAATCGCTTGGAGAAATTTTCCGAGAAATTTTGACTCCAAGGCAGCTTAAAGGAAATTCATCATGACCTAGGCAGATCATTTCATTAAGAATAGTGAATTTCTAAAGGTGGTCATCTGACGGAAAAAATGTTTCAAAATTTTAATGATTAAAAATAAAAATACATTGAATGCAAGAAAAAGAGGATTAAGAAAACGTCAAATTTTGAAGTTGCAAATCTATAGGGAACCTTCACCATTCCCCACTCAGGTATCCTAAGCAACCTTCACCTCTCGGACCGTCGTCTCCACCCCAACGAACCTATGACACCAACCCGGGGCTTTCCTTCCCCTCCGAAATCGTTGCGGCGCGGAGAAATAGAGGTGGCCAAGTGGCCGCGATAACAACCTTTGGGGGTGCTAAGCACAGATTTGACATCCGTTTCCGGTGTTACGGAAGGTTGCGGCAAAGTGCCGTGGTTTGTCGACGTTTTAGATTTGGCCGTGCTATCTCGCCAGTCGGGGCCACTTGTCCACTGCATATGGCTACACCAATTTCTCCGCTCCGGAACGCTTCTGGCAGGGAAGGAAACCCCGGATTGGTGTTACAATTGCGCGGTGGCACGGAAAAATGGGCGAGCCCTAGAGGGATGGCAATTGGTACTCCCCCCCCCTTCTAGTGATAGCACCGATTTGGCTAAAACTTCGCCAAGAGGCTTTTCTGAGCTGTGGATTAAGAATCTCTTGTCCTTTTCGCAATTTGTGAAGGATTAATGGCTCAGAAGAAAACGCGCTCCACGCCCCGCTGAAAGCCGCCAGCGGGATAGTGGCCGTGGAGCGCAAAATCCGAAGTTTTGTCGCCCACGGTAGTAGCTATCGCGGGGGCAGTAGCGACTGTCGTGGGCGAGTAGCTACTTCCTGCCCTGGTGATAAGCCCCTCTGAGCTTTTTGTTTTCAAAAATGTACTCACGCACCGGTGCACGACGCGGCCGCACGCCAACACGCGACCCGGCCAGTGCACCAAGCACCAACTGGGGCCACCAGCGATTGAGCAGGGCCTTCAGCGTCCAGGCGGAGCCAAGTACCGCGAAATTGGGCAATTGAACAGAAGGCATTGCCTTCATCCGTGTCCTGGCTCCGAACCGCGTCGTATGCCTACCTTGGAAACTAGCGTCTTGAGCGTCCAGCATCTTTTTGGGGGCACGCTTTGCCCGTGATGGGCACGCTCTCGTGTCAGGAGGGCAAGTACTCGCCTATATCGTGTCTCCGGGAAAGTGGGAAGATCGGAGTGAGCGTCGAGCTCCTTTTTATCTGAGAAGGTTTAGGGGTAGGTTCTCTAGACAAAATTTCAGTCATATCGGAGACTTTAACAATATAATTACCCTATACTTACCGTGATCTTTCAAAGCAACGGAAGTGGACCTCTTATTCATGTTCAGCACCTCGAATAAGCTCCTGAGGCTAAGTTAGAGCGGAAAAAATGATTTTGTAGCATTCTTTGCGTTGTACCCCGTACAGGTTTAGAGATGAGTCGTGCCTTATTAATTTCATTTGCAGGTGGAAATGAAGCTTTAGAAGAAGAATTCAACTTGTTATTGCCGCTCACTTCGTACATAGTTGCGCGATATTGCTGTGGATGCTTAAATTATTCGTCATTCGAATATTCGAATTTCGAATATTCATTCGTTTGAAATGAAAAATGATCTTCGTTAGTTCGAAATAAAAAATTAACGAATTTATACGAAATTCGTTCGTTCGAAATAAAAAATGAACGAATTCATTCGAAATTCGTTCGTTTGAAATAAAAAATGAACGAATTTATTCAAAATTCGTTCGTTCGAAATAAAAAATGAATGAATTTATTCGGAATTGGTTCGTTCGAAATAAAAAATGAACGAATTTATTCGAAATTCGTTCGTTCGAAATAAAAAATGAACGAATTTATTCGAAATTCGTTCGTTCGAAATAAAAAATGAACGAATTTATTCGAAATTCGTTCGTTCGAAATAAAAAATGAACGAATCTATTCGAAATCCGTTCGTTCAAAATAAAAAATGAACGAATTTATTCGAAATTCGTTCGTTCGGTCTCTTTTTAAAAAGTCCTCACTCTAATATTCTGCTCTCCACAGCCGTAAAATGCCCCATCAGTTTCCGCGCTCCATGGCTAATTTAGTATGTACTGTGCTTCTCTGGACCAAATTCCGGTCCGCAATTGCGTCTCGAGACGCTTTGCGGCCGCGCGCATTCGAGCCAGAAGAGTTTCCAGCGCCGCAGCCGCCGATCTGTTGACTTAAGGTGGGTTTTAGAAACTGGGAAGTAAACAGAATTGGAGAAAACTGTATAAAAAACCCATGTCGAGTCGACTTTGGCGCTGGAAACTCGACTGACTCCAGCGCGTGCGGCCGCAAAGCGTGTCGAGATGCAATTGCGGACCGGAATTTGGCCCAGATAAGTACAGTAAACCCTCGATTTTGAAGTACCCTTCAAAGTTAAGGTATCAACTTCAAATTGGAATAGGAGCGACCTGCATCCATTTCCAGCCTCCAATCCAAAAATGAGCTTCCTAGCTCAATTTCAAGTGTACCCACAAGATCGTGGACGCCAATTGAAAAAAAGGAGCTTCACACCAAAATCGAGCGGCTTTTAAAAATTTTCTCGAGAACCAGCGAACCATTTCAGACCATTTTTGAGGGATAACACCACCTTTTTGCGCGCTTTTCAATGCCATTCGGAGCCAATTTCTACGTTCACTCTGAACTTAGATTTCGAAAAAGCGGTTGCGCGCATGGCCAGTTCAAAACCAAATCTGGTGCGAATAAGTCCGGTAACAGAGCAGAGAACGTTTTGGCATATTGTGCACTGTGAAAGTGGCAAAGTCACAAAGGAACTGTCCGATAATCGTAATTTAAAATATCTCGATCAAACGAATAATTTGGATATATTCTTTTGAATGTTCCCGAATATGTGTGTTTCTCGAAGATAGCCTTTCTAAATTTACTGAAGGTAAGAATACGTTCAAACAAGACGTCTTTGAAATTTTTGAATGAATGATGTTATCGAATATCTCGTTTATCAAAAAAATTGAATGAATGTTCAAGGTCAAATGGGGCACGCCAGATTTTTCTCGAACGAATGGAATAAAATTGAAACGCTGCCCTTTAGGGGATTCGACAGGATATACGGAAAATTCATACAAATATTTGAATCAATTCCATATTATTTACGAATACTTGAACATTTGTTTAGTGGCTGAATATTCAATTGTCCTCTTCCAGAATTGACGGCATATTCGAAAAACCACATTAGTTAAATATACGAATGAATCAAAAACTCGAAAACTGCCAATATCTTCACATAAATAGTGATGGTGTATCATCTGTGCTCCTTTTGTAGGAAGCCAGATCCTATCTGTTTCGAAGTATAATTTATTTCCGTTCATTGCGCGTCTTGCTGCGTCTCCTTAACCCCTCACTATCCTCATGCTGCGTCTCCTTCACCCCTCATTACCTCACTCTCTCTATCCTCGCCCCGCACAAACACATGAGAGAACAGAGAAAATTTGGCTTCGAAATATAGGGTACGTTGCGTACGCGCCGAGATATCATTAATAAGGTACTGATATCGTTGCTTCTGAGCTTGCTACTTAGGCCCAGTGCATAGTTGCGTCGTGGCGTCGGGATGCGGTGGAAGGACTGGCTCAATCCGCCGTGCCCAGTACAGCGATAGATCGCGCCCAGCACTGTCAGCCAATGCGCGCGATGAAGCAAGTGGGATCTACTTCGCGCGACAGTTTCGCCCCTGTGTCTCGACCAATCCACATTTTTTTTGCAATCTGCCCGCTATTTAGCGTTAGCTGGAAGATGTATCGTGTCGTCTTGCATTGCACTGCGAGACCGCGACACAGTCGACAACTAGCCCTCTTCGGATTCAATAATTTTATCGTTCTAAAAATTTTCGACTTCTCTATAGCTCCGATCTCATCTATTTTGTGTTCTCATCGAAAGTAAGTGTCAGCTAGAGGCAATCAGCCATTCGAAAATTTATATTTATCTAACGTTTTGCGCATTAGATATTCCTTTTATGAATTTGAATTTTTGTGAGTGGTCGTGGGCTTCGAATCGTTGCCGGAAGCAAACCTGAGGTCGAGTGCTAGGATTACAAAAGATTTCGGAGTTCAGGTGAAGAGTCTCGTTCAACAGTTGTTCAAAAACCACCAAAAATACTCACTTAGAGCAAGGTGAAGTTCAATAGCGGGATTAGTACCCGAAGACAGACTGGAACATTATAAAAGCAAAAAAAAACGAACAACTGAAGAGAGAGAATGCACGAGGGACAGTGAAGGAGAAAGAGCAAGCGTTGTCGAGATGACAGGAGTCGATTGGAAAGTTGATCAATGACGTGATTTCATGCGCTCGAACATGTCGATAATGCTGACGGCAGAAGGTCGGCGCTTGTATAGCCTGCCGGCTAAAAGCCAGCGCTGGCATTTTCGGCAGCTGCACCGGCTGTCCGCCCGCCCGATCCATATCTGACGTATTCTACGGCGCTCCGATCCCTAGTTTGTCTGAGTCAATATGGATGGGCCGGCATAGAAATGCACAGGCGGCGCTCAGCTCACCATTGCAGTCAGCCACCTGGGAGCAGTGAGCGTTCTTTTGTGAGGTGGCTGACTGCAAGAAACGGGTAGTGACTTTGCTCACCGCCGCAGAGGAAAGAGAAATAGCGCGCAGAGCGAAGAGGAGCTGGGTCGATACCGCGGTCATAGGGTCAAGCACGTCCAATGGTGATGACTTTACGAGGCAAGTGCGCTCCAAGAAAGGGCAGTGGAGCGCTTTCGAACCGACCAGTCCGCTGTACACTTATCACCCCAGCACAGCGCAGCGGCCTATCTCGTTGTCTAGGTGGGCAAGGAAAAATTGGACATGCCGGCTGGCGGCCATCCAGCTCCGCTGCCAGCTGATAGGAATGACAGGCGAAACGTTCGAATGTTTTATTGATGTTTAAATGATTCCTGGCGGAGATTAGTGGAGATTAACATCAAATTGTACGTAGCTGTCATGAATACGTCTCATTTATAGATTTCACGTGCTTTAGTCATATGCTAAGCTCAACTTCCAATTCCTAGAAGTTGCTGTGGCCATATTCAACCATTTTCAGATTTTTTCCTGTAATCGCTCACCACAAATAAAATCAGATTTGCTTAGAAAGCTATCTAAGAAAGATGGCTGAAAAACGGTTTCGATGCATGAAACTTACGTGATCTGCGTGTACTAGTTACTTAATGCTGTATAGATCACTTAGATGATAGTTCATCTAAGTGCGGCTTTTATCTTGACATCGTTTTCCTCTTTCGCTTCAAGTTCACTTCTTTCTATGCTGACTGGGAGCGTGAAACAGACTAAGGAGAAAAATAGTTCATAATTCAAAAAATCCTTTGAATTTTTCGGTAAATTGTGTCAAAAACACAAGGTTCGCTGCTCGAAAATCATACTACAACGCATTGTGTATCGTGGTTCAGTGGTAAGAGGTCATCCAACAAAAAATTTTCAAAATCGGCTTTTGAATCTAACATTCTCTCGCTTTGATGATTTCCAAGAAAAATTCCGAAATCTCATCATCCAAGGTTGGAAACTTATTGAATCTGAAAGATAGACACATTGGCACGCTCCCGAAACCCATATTTACTACTGCTAATTTGATCAAAGTTACAATGAATACGAAGAACTGTGGAGGGAGTGTATGTAGGGAAACAGAAAAAGGCCTTCACACATGAACACGTGGCCTAGTGGTCTAAGGCGCTGTGTTGCGCATCCGTCTCGTAGGTTGGTGCGGTGCTGGTTCAAATACGCCGACTATTGAGAGTTTTGCATTCAACGCTACTCTTCAAGAATGATTCTCGTTCTAAGGTCGCAACCTTAGGAGGCATCTAGGCGTCACCGACCTCAGGTTGTCTGCCTCTTTAAAGTCACCACATTGGGGGATTGCTACTGGCCCTGCATCTGACCGTCATGGTGGCTGCAGGAAGTAACTACTCCAGGGCGCGGGGTACTCCTGGATTTTGGGGAACAGGTTGATATTTCCGGAGGTGGGAAGTTCTAGTGAGCGTAGGGAAGCTTTAACTGCTTCAAACGAAAATCGATACCTGATTCAGGCTGCTAAAGTGTGTTATAAAGCGAGCGCTGTGGACGAGTGGTCTGCCAGACGACCAACTAGCCTCATGAGCACATTAACGGATTTCCTTCAGACGAGATTTTTAGCAAGGCTGATATCTTCAGAAAGATTAGGCGGACCGAAACACATATTTGCGCACTCAGACGTATCTAGGTACTGTCCTTATCGTAATGAAATTCTGAACCGCAGTTGAGGGCGGCCGCTCTAGCAGCACGCAGAATGATGAAAATTGTGCTAAGATTAAGAATAATCGTGCCGGGACTTGATGGTCCCAACAAGACTATCATCATGCTGAGCGGAACAATCCTCCGATAAGAACAGTACACACGAATGACGAAAAAATGAGAAGCCATTGTGAATGATTAGCTTCGAGTCCCCACTTCTGCGACAGCACCCTTATTTACACGTGGTAAACAGTGTGATAGTACAGCAACGACTAAATTGTGCAAAACCATATGAATTCTGGCACATATCACTATGATTATGGCAGAATGAGTACGATGAAACCAAAGGCGGGTCAGGGTTAAAAGCACAGTCCAACATCAGAATCGGTTTGGATTTCGGCCCCTCGAAGGTTAAGAATTGGAACTACGCGAATTTCGTTGACGAGTTGTCTCGGGCTTGTTTCTCTTTCTCAATCGCAACCATCGCACTGGAGCAGACGACATTATAAAGATAGACCGGTAACAAATGGAAGAACATATTTTTTGATTGAAGTCCATCGCGCGTCTCGCCCTATCGAGACCGAAAACCCTGAAATTGGCCGAGGGAGTTTCATCTTGGACGCTCCAATTGAAAACTCCGCACACCGAGAATAACGCGCATGTGGCTTGGGTTCATTCGTTTTAGTTTATCTAATACTATTGTATTTCACGTCTTTGTCTGCCGCTCCTATGCACCAACGGTTTGATCCGGCGAATCAGATGAGAACACAAAAAAGCTGGCGATTTATGCTTTAATTTACGGCTACTCGCCGTTCTCTGCATCAATATCAAGGAAGTGGTGCTGTAATCCCCTATTCTCATAGCTGGAGTTTTCACAAATACAGTAATAAAACGACTGCGAGAAACGACGAAATTGAGGTACATACTCGTTGCCTACAACAGATGTTGTTCTGAACGTTTTATAAGCTCACAAACGTCATGAACGCATACAGCAAAAAAGTGTTGGAGACTTACAGTAGAAGAGGGAGCCTTCTGGCTCACAAATTTTCAATTCTAGCGCGGGCAATGCGTTGATGTACACGTGCGCGCGTAAGTCACAAGCGCACAACATCGAAATGAACCAGTTCTATTCAATTTTATCCGGGTTTTATAAGGTATTCATCCAAATCTATCCGTTCCATCCGGACCTATTCGATTTTAATCCGATTTCGATCCGATCGAATATCCGTTTCTACACGTTTTTATCCGATTATCCGGTTTTCTGACCGGATTCTTCGATTTTCACTTTTCCGGATTTCGGATATTACGGATATCGTGTTTTTTCGTCTGATCGGATTTCGGGTCAATCCGAAATTTCCATTTTGACGTCAGACTGGATTTCGGATGATTATCCGATCGGATTCTCTCAAAGTTCTGGCCGAGGAATAGACGCGACATAGCCGCGAAATGCCTGCTGGCCGCGTAATAGCCGGGAAATAGCCGCCAAATAACGCCGGCCGTGATATAACCGCGAAATAGCCGCGAAAAATGCTGGCCGCAAAATGGCAGCCAAATAGCTCTCGCCGCGAAATAGCCGTGAAATAGCCGCCAAATATGTGGTCTGCTTGGATCCAGTTCACTTTAGCTTAGTTGACCTTAGTTGATTTATGTGCGGTCTATGCGATGGCGAACTTCCTAATGCTTCGGTCTACGATGGCGAGCTTCCTAGCCGAGCCCTACTCCAGAATAATACGGGTCAAAGCGAGTTTCTTGACCACCCATCGCTCCAGCCGCGAAGCGGCTGGAGAGTTTTGGTTTTGCCTAGGCCTTGTGATCACTTAGAATTTTATAAAATAGTTTATTGTGGTGAGCGCGAAGCGCTCACCAGATTTGGCTTTGATTCGCCATCGCGCAACCCCCTTATCTCAGTATCAGGGTCCAGAGTGGACGTAGGAAGACCGTTCTTTTTGCATTCAATATGCTTTAGAAAGGTGAATAACTGTTCAAAAAATGGTCCGGAATGGTTACCTGAGATTCGAGAAAAAGTGTCAAAACCACGTCATTTTGGTCGAAAAAATGTTCATCTCCTTTTTTCTCAGTTGGCGTTCACGATCTTGTTGGAACTCTTATCGTTGAGCTAGAGAGCTCATTTTTGGCCAAGGAGCTGGTTTTGTTTGCACCTAGCTCCTGTCAAATTTTGAAGTTGGTTGCTCAATTTTTGCGGAACCTCAAAATTGAAGGTCAAGAAAGACAAAAACACGTAAACATCCTTATCCTTACATATTATAAGCGGCGTGGTGGTGTGTCTGACCGGTGTCTGACCGTACGTCTGACCGACGTCTGACCGGGTGTTTGAATTTCCCGCAATTTTCGATTCCATGAGTCAGAGCGCGTTATTGTTTCACACAATACACAGAGAAGGTCGCGGAAAGAGAGTTAGCTTTAGGGGGAGCGCGCACAGCACTGCTATCGTGGTGGGACCATCATAGCTGTTGCATATTGCGTCCTATAAAGTTTCTCAGTAAAAAATCGTGGTGGGACCACCGAGTGGGACCACCGAGGGTGTTGCATATTGCGTCCTTTATAGTTTCTCAATGGCGAATCGTGGTGGGACCACCATAGTAGTTGCATATTGCGTCCTTTAAAATTTCTCAGTGGAGATTCGTGGTGGGACCACCGAGGGTGTTGCATATCGCGTCCTTTGAAGTTTCTCAGTGAAGAATCGTGGTGGGACCACCAAGGGTGTTGCATATTGCGTTCTTTAGAGTTTCTCAGTGGCGAATCGTGGTGGGACCACCGAGGGTGTTGCGTATTGCGTCCTTCAAAGTTTCTCAGTGGCAAATCGTGGTGGGACCACCGCAGTAGTTGCATATTGCGTCCTTTAAAATTTCTCAGTGGCGATTTGTGATGGGACCACAGTAGTAGTTGCATATTGCGTCCTTTAGAGTTTTTCATTGGCGAATCGTGGTGGGACCCCAGAGGGTGTTGCATATCGCGTCCTTTGAAGTTTCTCAGTGAAGAATCGTGGTGGGACCACCGAGGGTGTTGCATATTGCGTCCTTCAAAGTTTCTCAGTGGCTAATCGTGGTGGGACCACCGTAGTAGTTGCATATTGCGTCTTTTAAAATTTCCCAGTGGCGATTTGTGATGGGACCACAGTAGTAGTTGCATATTGCGTCCTTTAGAGTTTTTCATTGGCGAATCGTGGTGGGACCACAGAGGGTGTTGCATATCGCGTCCTTTGAAGTTTCTCAGTGAAGAATCGTGGTGGGACCACCGAGGGTGTTGCATATTGCGTCCTTCAAAGTTTCTCAGTGGTAAATCTTGGTGGGACCACCGTAGCAGTTGCATATTGCGTCCTTTGAAATTTCTCAGTGGCGATTCGTGGTGGGACCACCGTAGTAGTTGCATATTGCGTCCTTTAAAATTTCTCAGTGGCGCATCGTGTTGGGACCACCGTAGTAGTTGCATATTGCGTGATTTGAAATTTCTCAGTGGCGAATCGTGGTGGGACCACAGTAATAGTTGCATATTGCGTTCTTTAAAGTTACTCAGAAAAGAATCGTGGTGGGACAACCGTAGTACTTGCATATTGCATTCTTGAAGTTTCTCAGTAAAGAATCATGGTGGAACCTCCGAGGGTGTTGCATATTGTGTCCTTTGTAGTTTCTCTGTTACGAATCGTGGTGGGACCACCAGAGTTGTCGCATATCGTGGTGGGACCATCATAGCTGTTGCATAATACGTACTCAGACAACAGGTGCGGACTGACCGCTGGCAATCAAGGCCTCTCCGGGCGGTACGCCGGCAAGTTGCGGGCGGATCGCTGCTCATCGTGGCCTCGGCGGGCGGATCGCTGGCTATCAAAGCCTTTGCGGGCGGATCGCTGCGTTTTGGCGGGCGGATAGCGGCGCCTGGGAAACTTGATCACGCTAGCGGGCGGATCGCCGGCAAGCTCTAAAGCGGCGATCCGCCCGCAACCTGCCAGCGATCCGCCCGCAAGGGCTTTGATAGCCAGCGATCCGCCCGCTGAGCTATGAGATGCAGCGATCCGCCCGCAACTTGCCGGCGATCCGCCCGCCAGGGCTTTGATAGCCAGCGATCCGCCCGCTCAAACTGTACACGGTGAAACTGGTCAATCAATGATGAGTGGATTGGAGTTCATTTATTGATCCACTGCCACGTCATAACCCCCATCCGCCATCTCTACTTCAGTGTCATAGTTGTTTCACTTCTATATGTCGCTTTTTTCTTGATGTTGCTTAATTGTTGAGTGATCTTATAATGTCTACCTTGTATTTAGCTCATTAGAGTCCGTGTTCTTTAATTTTCCCAGTTCATCGCAAGTATCCTAATTCTGGGAAGCGGTTGTCTTTGAAAAAACATATGATGTATGCTAGAGATGGAGAGAAAAGCGCTTCGCTCAAAAGATGGCGGATTAGCATCTACGCCGCGGCTATTTAGAGATGTGATAGAAACCATACAATATCGTTAAATTCTTGACACAGATGGTGCTAAGCGCGTGAATGGAAGAGTCACCGAGTTTTCCCCGCCTCTCCTGCGCTTGGAATAATTTACGATCATCCTATGACGGCTCACTTGGCCTGTTTTCACTTTGTCGCTTTGAAATTATTCGAAAAATTATTCGAATATATTCGAGTCGATTTAATTCGAAACTATTCAAAAATCGGACCTCAAAAAAAGAGGCCATTCGAATATATTCAAAAATCGGACGTTAAAAAAGGGAGCCATTCGAATCTATTCGATATTCGGTCTTTTCTTTCAGAGCACAACTATAGTAAACTGGTGTCAACTTTGTTTTTGGAGGAAGCGAGCCTCCTTCGAGGGAAGTAGATATACGACGCATTTTTCAAGCGCAGGAGTCAGATGGCAGCGGCGTCCTCGGTTCAGTTACAAAAGTTTGCGGTGCTTGAACCCTATCTGGAGGTCCCTCTCAGCCGGTGAAGGCCCCAATAGAGGTTGGGAGGAGTCGTCGCGCCGCGTGTCGGGGTGCCGGCCGCATCGTGTGTCGCTGTGCCGGCCGCGTCGCGTGTCGGCGTGCAGGCGGTGTCCCGGTTTAGCGTGCAGGCTAGCTGTGTGGGCGCAGTGTTGAATTTGAGTGATGAGGTTCCCCAATTTGGATATGTGGACCGTGACTGCCCACATTTTCGAGGATTTTCTATGGGAGGATACGAAAGGTAAGAACCCGAAAGTCCGAGTTTCAAAGAAGTCGAATTACGACATTTAAAATGCACGGTCGCCATTGATCCTAAAGAGACGTTCTGTTCCCTAGTAAACGTTGGTGCAAGCTCGGTGCCATATGCTAATACATAGGTGCACCAAGTTTGTACCAACCTTCAGTCAGGAACGCATGGTAAATAGAATTTCGCTATTTCGAGACCCACAATGCAGGTTTTTCTGGAACTTAGGCAATGTAGGGAGCCCTTACTAACTTTGTGAAAGTGCCGAGTGAGCCAAATTATCCGCTCTAGCACGATGTGATTTTACGTCATTTGCCAAAAGATGAAAATGCGACTAGTTGTAGCTAGCAACACGTTTTGGCGCAATTTAGGCAGTTGGCCGTATTCATGAAACAAACGGAGCCTCCCGGGAAGGTCCAGAGTTCGCCCAACGCATACACTGGCTGCTTATAGGAACCCTTCCGGGAGGCTCCCGTAGTTTCATGGATATGGCCACAGAACTTTTCAGGGTGATTGTGATCTGGCGCCCTGAAAGGATAGTCGCGTGAATGATTCCACGTTATCCAACCTGCGCCCCATATTGGAGCACAATCGAACCGCAAAGTACACTACTAACGCAGCTGATGAGCTTCAAATCTCTACTAGCCTAATCGGAGTTAATTTTGGGTCCGCAGCTGCAAACAGCCGTAGTTGCAGCGAGCAGCTCGGGTATACTAGAGCTGGGTCTACGGGGTCACGGCACTATCATTTAGGTCCCAGCAAGATTGTTTGTAAGCTGCGTGCTGCAACAGACCTTATCTGCGAATGCGGAGCGCTATTTCACTCCTGTTCGGACACTGCGGGGCGGGCTGGACGTACTTCTTTTGAGAGACTGAGGCATTGCATTCAATTTTTGAAGAGCTTGACCCACTGCCGTGTCTGGTGTTCGAAGAGGCGTGAACCAACGTCTAAGAAAAATTGTAAAGTTTTCAAACATTAAAGGGTAGAATATGAGACACGGGACGGAGTAAACGAATAGATTCATTATTATGTGGGTATAAGGCAGTAGATGAGCAGTACTGAGGTGTGCAGAAGTACGGCCGGCACCGGTTGCCCACATACCTTGGGTTCCTTATTGTGACTTGGCGCAAACTCGGTGCACGCAAGTTATGTATAACATAGGCACATCGGCTTTGCTCCAAGAAACAATAAGGAAAGCAAAATATCAAAGCGATCTGTTGTCGACAATACGCCGGTTGGGGTCTAGGGTGCAGCACAAACTTCAGGGCTTCAGGTTCTTGGGCAGTAAAAAGTTTTTGACCGGATTTTTTGGCCCAGGTTTTCCTCAACATGTTTAGGTAGTCAACTCTTTGGGTTGATTAACACTGCGTCATAGGCGCTTAAAGGCACAGTCCAAGCTCAGGGGCCAAATATTAGATTTCTACATAATTATGAAGTAGACCCACCCCGTATAACACCTGCCAAGTGAGAGCTCTCGATTCCACGGAATAAGCGAGATATAGGAGGAAGCCAATCTGGGGCGCCCACACCTGGAAGCCACTTTGGCACGCCCCTTTACGATCTTTCGAGCTGAACAGTGGCGAGATGAGTGATGATTTCCGATCAATAGCCCCGTTTTTCCCTACATTCTCAGCCTCCCTCTTTATTCGGGTCGGCTCGCATCCATAGGTTGCAAATGACGGAAGTTACAAGCCTCGGACAACTCGTCCACCATGCTTCCGCAGCTCAATTTTCGAGGGGCCACATCTCCGTTCTCAGGGGGCCTTGTACGACTAGAGAGACATCATTGAAATCAGCATGAGACCATTTTCAAGATAAGAAAGGAAACACAAAATCGATTTTGAGATAGGACTGTGCCTTTAAGAATTGGTCCCCGACCCCAGGGATCAAAAGGAGAAGGGGTTCAAATTACGAGTACATCGCTGACAACTGGCGGGTAGATCGCTGACAACTGGCGGGTAGATCGCTGATAACTGGCGGGTGAATCGATGATAACTGCCGGGGAGATCGCTGGCTACCGGCGGGCGGACCGCTGGCTACTGGCGGGCGGGTCGCTGGCTCCTGGCGGGCGGGTCGGTGGCTACTGGCGGGTGGATCGCTGGCTACTGCCGGGCAGATCGCTGGCTACCGGCGGGCGGATGGCTGGCTAGTGGCGGGCGGATCGCTGGCTACTGGCGGGCGGATGGAGGGGGGGGGGGCGGTCCGCCCGCCCGAAGCCAGCGATCCGCCCGCACCTGCTGTCTGAGTAGTCTGAAGTTTCTTAGAGACGCGTCGTTGTGGGACCATCATAGCTGTTCCATATTGCGTCCTTCAATGTTCCATATTGCGTCCTTCAAAGTTTCTCAGTGGTAAATCGTGGTGGGACCACCGTAGCAGTTGCATATTGCGTCCTTTGAAATTTCTCAGTGGCGATTCGTGATGGGACCACCGTAGTAGTTGCATATTGCGTGATTTGAAATTTCTCAGTGGCGAATCGTGGTGGGACCACAGTAATAGTTGCATATTGCGTTCTTTAAAGTTACTCAGAAAAGAATCGTGGTGGGACAACCGTAGTACTTGCATATTGCGTTCTTGAAGTTTCTCAGTGAAGAATCGTGGTAAGACCACCGAGGGCGTTGCATATTGCGTCGTTTGAAGTTTCTCTGTTACGAATCGTGGTGGGAACACCAGAGTTGTTGCGCATCGTGGTGGGACCATCATAGCTGTTGCATATTGCGTCCTTTAAAAATTCTCAGAGGCGAATCATGATGGGACCACCCTATCTGTTGCATATTGAATCCGTTGAAGTTTCTCCGTTCAATCCTAAACAAATGCTTATCAGTGACGGTGTTTATTTCATTAGTTCATTTTTACGAACGAGTAAACGTCGGATGGTTTATAATAACATGTTTACGTGTTTTTGTCTCACTTGACCCTCAATTTTGAGGTCCCGCAAAAATGGAGCTACCAACTTCAAATTTTGTCAGGAGCTAACGGCAATCATAACAAACTTTCTGGCCAAAAATCAGCTTTCTAGCTCAACGATAAGTGTTCCAACAAGATCATGTACGCCAACTGAAAAAAAAAGATGAACCCTTTTTTCGACCAAAATCACGTGGTTTTGACAATTTTTCTCGAATCTCAGGTAACCATTCCAGACCATTTTTGAACAGTTATTCACCTTTCTAAAGCATATTAAATGCAAATAGAACGGTCTTCCTACGTTCACTCTGGACCCTGATACTGAGATCAGGGGGTTGCGCGATGGCGAATCAAAGCCAAATCTGGTGAGCGCTTCGCGCTCACCACAATAAGAGTTGTGCAAAACGAGATCGCCTTGTCTGTGCTTATCCGTAGAAAATATCAGAGCAAAATCACGCGTGAAATGGGAAGCATCAAAACTTTTTCGGGAGCTGTAATGCGGCGGTCTTCAGGTATTAGGTGAAGTAAAATCAACACGCGTGATTTTGCTTCGATATGTTCTACGGATAAGCACAGACAAGGCGATCTCTCGTTTTGCACAACTCTTATCGCTCCAGCCGCGAAGCGGCTGGAGAGGTTTGGTTTTGCCTAGGCCTTGTGATCACTTAGATTTTTATGAAATAGTTTATAGAATCTTTGAAACAAAACTTCTGAAGATTTCCTTCTTGATATAAGCGAAGGGGTCCAGAATACACCTGCTGTCCGAATTTCAACAAAATCGGTTCACAAATAACAAAGTTGTGAGCCCGAAAGCTCAAGAAAATTTCTTGGTGTGCGCCGTAGGCCGTGAGCCGTAGGCCGTGGGCAGTAGGCCGTCACGCTTTTCAGTCCTCACTGCTAATACCCACTGCCAATGGTTGCAGGCAATCAACTTGGCAGACAGGTAAGTTGGTAGGGGTACGTTTGCTGGTGGGTAATCGATTTGTAGGTCAAAGGGGATTCTTATGACGTCACCGGGACATTGTGAAACGTGCTTCGGGCTTCTGATGACGTCATCAGGACGTCGTCAGAAGTGCTTCGGGCTCCTGATGACGTCATCGTGACGTCGTGAAAAGTGCTTCGGGCTTCTGATGACGTCATCGGGACATCGTGAAAAATGCTTCGGGCTTCTGATGACGTCATCGGGACGTCGTGAAAAGTGCTTCGGGCTTCTGATGACGTCATCGGGACGTCGTGAAAAGTGCTTCGGGCTTCTGATGACGTCATCGGGACGCCGTGAAAAGTGCTTCGGGCTTCTGATGACGTCATCGGGACGTCGTGAAAAGTGCTTCGGGCTTCTGATGACGTCATCGGGACATCGCGAAAAGTGCTTCGGGCTCCTGATGACGTCATCGGGACATCGCGAAAAGTGCTTCGGGCTTCTGATGACGTCATCGGGACATCGCGAAAAGTGCTTCGGGCTTGTAATGACGTCATCGGGACATCGTGAAAAGTGCCTCTGGCTCCTGATGACGTCATCAGGACGTCGTCAGAAGTGTTTCGGGCTCCTGATGACGTCATCGGGACTTCGTGAAAAGTGCTTCGGGCTCCTGATGACGTCATCAGGAGATCGCGAAAAATGCTTCGGGATTCTGACGACGTCATCGGGACGTCGTGAAAAGTGCTTCGGGCTTCTGATGACATCATCGGGACATCGCGAAAAGTGCTTCAGGCTTCTGATGACGTCATCGGGACATCGCGAAAAGTGCTTCGGGCTTCTGATGACGTCATCGGGACATCGCGAAAAGTGCTTCGGGCTTCTGATGACGTCATCGGGACATCGTGAAAAGTGCTTCTGGCTCCTGATGACGTCATCAGGACGTCGTCAGAAGTGCTTCGGGCTCCTGATGACGTCATCGGGACATCGTGAAAAGTGCTTCGGGATTCTGATGACGTCATCTGGACATCGCGAAAAGTGCTTCGGGCTTCTGATGACGTCATCGGGACATCGCGAAAAGTGCTTCGGGCTTCTGATGACGTCATCGGGACGTCGTCTGAAGTGCTTCGGGCTTCTGATGACGTCATCAGGACGTCGTCTGAAGTGCTCCGGGCTTCTGATGACGTCATCGGGCCGTCGTGAAAAGTGCCTCTCGGTTCTGATGACGTCATCGGGACATCGTGAAAAGTGCATCGGGCTTCTGATGACGTCATCGAGACATCGCGAAAAGTGCTTCGGGCTTCTGATGACGTCATCGGGACATCGTGAAAAGTGCTTCGGGCTTCTGATGACGTCATCGGGACGTCGTGAAAGTTGCGGGCTCCTGATGACGTCATCAGAACGTCGCGAAAAGTGCTTCCGAATTCTGATGACGTCATCGGGACATCGCGAAAAGTGCTTCGGGATTCTGATGACGTCATCTGGACGTCGTGAAAAGTGCTTCGGGCTTCCGATGACGTCATCGGGACGTCGCGAAAAGTGCTTCGGGCTTCTGATGACGTCATCGGGACATCGCGAAAAGTGCTTCGGGTTTCTGATGACGTCATCGGGACATCGCGAAAAGTGCTTCGGGCTTGTAATGACGTCATCGGGACATCGTGAAAAGTGCCTCTGGCTCCTGATGACGTCATCAGGACGTCGTCAGAAGTGTTTCGGGCCCTGATGACGTCATCGGGACTTCGTGAAAAGTGCTTCGGGATCTGATGACGTCATCTGACATCGTGAAAGTGCTTCGGGCTTCTGATGACGTCATCGGGACATCGTCGAAAAGTGCTTCGGCTCCTGATGACGTCATCGGGACGTCGTCTGAAGTGCTTCGGGCTCTGATGACGCCATCGGGACGTCTTGAAAAGTGCTTCGGGCTTCTGATGACGTCATCGGGACATCGCGAAAAGTGCTTCGGGCTTCTGATGACGTCATCGGGACATCGCGAAAAGTGCTTCGGGCTTCTGATGACGTCATCGGGACATCGCGAAAAGTGCTTCGGGCTCCTGATGACGTCATCAGGAGATCGCGAAAAATGCTTCGGGATTCTGATGGCGTCATCGGGACGGCGTCAAAAGTGCTTCGAGCTTCTGATGACGTCATCGGGTCGTCGTGAAAAGTGCTTCGGGATTCTGATGGCGTCATCGGGACGTTGTCAAAAGTGCTTCGGGCTTCTGATGACGTCATCGGGACATCGCGAAAAGTGCTTCGGGCTTCTGATGACGTCATCGGGACATCGCGAAAAGTGCTACGGGCTTGTAATGCCGTCATCGGGACATCGTGAAAAGTGCCTCTGGCTCCTGATGACGTCATCAGGACGTCGTCAGAGGTGCTTCGGGCTCCTGATGACGTCATCGGGACGTCGTGAAAAGTGCTTCGGGCTTCTGATGACGTCATCGGGACGTCGTGAAAAGTGCTTCGGGCTTCTGATGACGTCATCGGGACGTCGTGAAAAGTGCTTCGGGCTTCTGATGACGTCATCGGGACATCGCGAAAAGTGCTTCGGGCTCCTGATGACGTCATCGGGACGTCGTGAAAAGTGCTTCGGGCTTCTGATGACGTCATCGGGACATCGCGAAAGTGCTTCGGGCTCCTGATGACGTCATCGGGACATCGCGAAAAGTGCTTCGGGCTTCTGATGACGTCATCGGGACATCGCGAAAAGTGCTTCGGGCTTGTAATGACGTCATCGGGACATCGTGAAAGTGCCTCTGGCTCCTGATGACGTCATCAGGACGTCGTCAGAAGTGTTTCCGGGCCCTGATGACGTCATCGGGACTTCGTGAAAGTGCTTTCGGGCTCCTGATGACGTCATCAGGAGATCGCGAAAATGCTTGGGATTCTGATGACGTCATCGACGTCGTCAAAGTGCTTTCGGGCTCCTGATGACGTCATCAGGAGATCGCGAAAAATGCTTCGGGATTCTGACGACGTCATCGGGACGTTGTCAAAAGTGCTTCGGGCTTTTGATGACGCCATCGGGACGTCTTGAAAAGTGCTTCGGGCTTCTGATGACGTCATCGGGACATCGCGAAAAGTGCTTCGGGCTTCTGATGACGTCATCGGGACATCGCGAAAAGTGCTTCGGGCTTCTGATGACGTCATCGGGACATCGCGAAAAGTGTTTCGGGCTTCTGATGACGTCACGGGACATCGTGAAAAGTGCTTCTGGCTCCTGATGACGTCATCAGGACGTCGTCAGAAGTGCTTCGGGCTCCTGATGACGTCATCGGGACATCGTGAAAAGTGCTTCGGGCTCCTGATGACGTCATCTGGACATCGCGAAAAGTGCTTCGGGCTTCTTATGACGTCATCGGGACATCGCGAAAAGTGCTTCGGGCTTCTGATGACGTCATCGGGACGTCGTCTGAAGTGCTTCGGGCTTCTGATGACGTCATCGGGACATCGCGAGAAGTGCTTCGGGCTTCTGATGACGTCATCGGGACATCGCGAAAAGTGCTTCGGGCTTCTGATGACGTCATCGGGACATCGCGAAAAGTGCTTCGGGCTCCTGATGACGTCATCAGGAGATCGCGAAAAATGCTTCGGGATTCTGATGACGTCATCGGGACGTCGTCAAAAGTGCTTCGAGCTTCTGATGACGTCATCGGGACGTCGTGAAAAGTGCTTCGGGATTCTGGTGGCGTCATCGGGGCGTTGTCAAAAGTGCTTCGGGCTTCTGATGACGTCATCGGGACATCGCGAAAAGTGCTTCGGGCTTCTGATGACGTCATCGGGACATCGCGAAAAGTGCTTCGGGCTTGTAATGACGTCATCGGGACATCGTTAAAAGTGCCTCTGGCTCCTGATGACGTCATCAGGACGTCGTCAGAGGTGCTTCGGGCTCCTGATGACGTCATCGGGACTTCGTGAAAAGTGCTTCGGGCTCCTGTTGACGTCATCAGGAGATCGCGAAAAATGCTTCGGGATTCTGATGACGTCATCGGGACGTCGTCAAAAGTGCTTCGGGCTCCTGATGACGTCATCAGGACGTCGTCTGAAGTGCTTCGGGCTTCTGATGACGTCATCGGGCCGTCGTGAAAAGTGCTTCGGGGTTCTGATGACGTCATCGGGACATCGCGAGAAGTGCTTCGGGCTTCTGATGACGTCATCGGGACATCGCGAAAAGTGCTTCGGGCTTCTGTTGACGTCATCGGGACATCGCGAAAAGTGCTTCGGGCTTGTAATGACGTCATCGGGACATCGTGAAAAGTGCCTCTGGCTCCTGATGACGTCATCAGGACGTCGTCAGAGGTGCTTCGGGCTCCTGATGACGTCATCGGGACTTCGTGAAAAGTGCTTCGGGCTCCTGATGACGTCATCAGGAGATCGCGAAAAATGCTTCGGGATTCTGATGACGTCATCGGGACGTCGTCAAAAGTGCTTCGGGCTCCTGATGACGTCATCAGGAGATCGCGAAAAATGCTTCGGGATTCTGATGGCGTCATCGGGACGTTGTCGAAAGTGCTTCGGGCTTTTGATGACGTCATCGGGACGTCGTGAAAAGTGCTTCGGGCTTCTGATGACGTCATCGGGACATCGCGAAAAGTGCTTCAGGCTTCTGATGACGTCATCGGGACATCGCGAAAAGTGCTTCGGGCTTCTGATGACGTCATCGGGACATCGCGAAAAGTGCTTCGGGCTTCTGATGACGTCATCGGGACATCGTGAAAAGTGCTTCTGGCTCCTGATGACGTCATCAGGACGTCGTCAGAAGTGCTTCGGGCTCCTGATGACGTCATCAGGACGTCGTCAGAAGTGCTTCGGGATTCTGATGACGTCATCTGGACATCGCGAAAAGTGCTTCGGGCTCCTGATGACGTCATCAGGAGATCGCGAAAAATGCTTCGGGATTCTGATGACGTCATCGGGACGTCGTCAAAAGTGCTTCGGGCTTATGATGACGCCACCAGGACGTCGTGAAAAGTGCTTCGGGCTTCTGATGAAGTCATCGGGACGTCGTGAAAAGTGCTTCGAGCTTCTGATGACGTCATCGGGACATCGCGAAAAGTGCTTCGGGCTTCTGATGACGCCATCGGGACGTCGTGAAAAGTGCTTCGAGCTTCTGATGACGTCATCGGGACGTCGTGAAAAGTGCTTATCCGTAGGATATATCAAAGCAAAATCACGCGTGATATGGAACAAGCAGTTGATTTTACTCCACTTAACACGTGAAGACCGCGGCATTCCAGGTCCCAAACGAGCTTTTACTGCTTGCCTTATCACGCGTGATTTTGCTTTGATATGTTCTACGGATAAGCTCATACAATGCGATCTCTCGTTTCGCACAACTCTTGTAAATAGTTGGTTCAAACTCGACTGCCAAATCATACTTTCAACTATTTCACTACATTTCCCGAAAATCAAATCATTCTAGGCCAAATCGTTCTCAGGAATATTTCAAAACCTTTTTTCATTTTTCTTTACCTTCCCCTTTTACCTGAGTATATTTCGAATTTTTCAAAAACATGGTCATGCCAAATCTTTACTTTTGCCAGGAACCTAAACTTTCAGGAATTTGGCTTTGATTCGCCATCGCGCAACCCCCTGATCTCAGTATCAGGGTCCAGAGTAAACGTAGGAAGACCGTTCTTTTTATATTTAATATACTTTAGAAAGGTGAATAACTGTTCAAAAAATGGTCCGGAATGGTAACCTGAGATTCGAGAAAAAGTGTCAAAACCACGTCATTTTGGTCGAAAAAATGTTCATCTCCTTTTTCTTTCAGTTGGCGTTCACGATCTTGTTGGAACACTTATCGTTGAGCTAGAGAGCTCATTTTTGGCCAGGAAGCTGGTTTTGTTTGCACCTAGCTCCTGTCAACTTTTGGAGTTGGTAGCTCAATTTTTGCGGAACCTCAAAATTGAGGGTCAAGAAAGACAAAAACACGTAAACATGTCATTATAAACCATCCGACGTTTACTTATTCGTAAAAATGAACTAGTGAAATAAACACCGTTACTGATAGGCTTTTGCTCAGGATTTGACTGGGCAACGCTTCAAACAATACGGCGGGATCTCGGAAGTACTTTTTGGAACGCCGCACCGTGTGACTCAGAAGTGCGCCACAGAACGCCGTAGATAGTGTGCGGGACCCCAGCAGGAGTGCGAAAGACGCCGTAGAACGTGTGTGGGACCAAAGTAGGAGTGCGCCGGACGCCGTAAAAAGTGTGCGGGACCCAAATGGGTGTGCGCAGAACGCCGTAGAAAGTGTGTGGGACCCAAATGGGTGTGCGCGGAACGCCGTAGAAAGTGTGCGGGACCCAAGTGGGAGTGCGCCGGACGCCGTAGAAAGTGTGCGAGACCCAAATGAGAGAGCGTCGGACGCCGTAGAAAGTGTGTGGGACCCAAATGGGTGTGCGCGGAACGCCGTAGAAAGTGTGCGGGACCCAAGTGGGAGTGCGCCGGACGCCGTAGAAAGTGTGCGAGACCCAAATTGGTGTGCGCAGAACGCCCTAGAAAGCATGTGGGACCCAAATGAGGGTGCGCCGGACGCCGTATAAAGTGTGCGGGACCCAAATGGGTGTGCACAAAACACTCTAGAAAGTGTGTGAAACCCAAATGAGAGTGCGCCGGACGCCGTAGAAAGTGTGCGGGACCCACGTGGGAGTGCGCCGAACGCCGTAGAAAGTGTGCGCGATCCTAGTGGGAGTGCGCCGGACGCCGTAGAAAGTGTACGGGACCCAAATGGGTGTGCGCAGAACGCCGTAGAAAGTGTGCGGGACCCAAGTGGGAGTGCGCCGGACGCCGTAGAAAGTGTGCGGGACCCAAATGGATGTGCGCAGAATGCCCTAGAAAGTGTGTGGGACCCAAATGAGAGTGCGCCGGACGCCGTAGAAAGTGTGCGGGACCCAAATGGGTGTGCACAAAACGCTCTAGAAAGTGTGTGGAACCCAAATGAGAGTGCGCCGGACGCCGTAGAAAGTGTGCGCGACCCAATGAGAGTGCGCCGGACGCCGCAGAAAGTGTGCGGGACCCAAATGAGAGTGCGCCGGACGCCGTAGAAAGTGTGCGCGACCCTAGTGGGAGTGCGCCGGACGCCGTAGAAAGTGTACGGGACCCAAATGGGTGTTCGCAGAACGCCGTAGAAAGTGTGAGGGACCCAAGTGGGAGTGCGCCGGACGCCGTAGAAAGTGTGCGGGACCCAAATGGGTGTGCGCAGAACGCCCTAGAAAGTGTGTGGAACCTAAATGAGAGTGCGCCGGACGCCGTCAAAAGTGTGCGTGACCCAAATGAGAGTGCGCCGGACACCGTAGGAAGTGTGCGGGACCCACGTGGGAGTGCGCCGGACGCCGTATAAAGTGTGCGGGACCCAAATGAGAGTGCGCCGGACGCCGTAGAAAGTGTGCGGTGACAAAGTGAAAGTGCGCAGGACGCCGTAGAAAGTGAGCGGGACCCAAATGAGAGGGCGTCGGACGCCGTAGAAAGTGTGCGGTACCCAAGTGGGAGTGCGCCGGACGCCGTAGAAAGTGTGCAGGACCCAAATGGGAGTGCGCCGGACGCCGTAGAAAGTGTGCAGGACTTAAGTGAGAGTGCGCCGGACGCCTAGAAAGTGTGCGGGACCCAAATGAGAGTGCGCCAGACGCCGTTTAAAGTGTGCGGGACCCAAATGGGAGTGCGCCGGACGCCGTAGAAAGTGTGCAGGACTTAAGTGAGAGTGCGCCGGACGCCGTAGAAAGTGTGCGGGACCCAATGAGAGTGCGCCGGACGCCGTAGAAAGTGTGCGGGACCCAAATGGGTGGGCGCAGAACGCCGTAGAAAGTGTGAGGGACCCAAGTGGGAGTGCGCCGGACGCCGTAGAAAGTGTGCGGGACCCAAATGGGTGTGCGCAGAACGCCCTAGAAAGTGTGTGGAACCCAAATGAGAGTGCGCCGGACGCCGTCAAAAGTGTGCGGGACCCAAATGGGTGTGCGCAGAACGCCGTAGTAAGTGTGGGACCCAAATAAGAGAGCGCCGGACGCCGTAGATAGTGTGCGGGACCCAAATGAGAGTGCGATAGACGCCGTAGAAAGTGTGAGGGACCCAAGTGGGAGTGCGCCGGACGCCGTAGAAAGTGTGCGGGACCCAAATGAGAGTGCGAAAAACGCCGTAGAACGTGTGTGGGACCAAAGTAGGAGTGCGCCAGACGCCGTAAAAAGTGTGCGGGACCCAAATGGGTGTGCGCAGAACGCCGTAGTATGTGTGTGGGACCCACGTGGGAGTGCGCCGGACGCCGTAGAAAGTGTGCGGGACCCAAATGGGTGTGCGCAGAACGCCGTAGTAAGTGTGTGGGACCCAAATAAGAGTGCGCCGGACGCCGTAGAAAGTGTGCGGGACCCAAATGAGAGTGCGATAGATGCCGTAGAACGTGTGTGGGACCAAAGTAGGAGTGCGCCGGACGCTGTAGAAAGTGTGCGGGACCCAAATGGGTGTGCGCAGAACGCAGTAGAAAGTGTGTGGGACCCAAATGGGTGTGCGCAGAACGCCGTAGAAAGTGTGTGGGACCCACGTGGGAGTGCGCCGGACGCCGTAAAAAGTGTGCGGGACCCAAATTGGTGTGCGCAGAACGCCGTAGAAAGTGTGCGGGACCCAAATGAGAGTGCGAAAGACGCCGTAGAACGTGTGTGGGACCAAAGTAGGAGTGCGCCGGACGCCGTAGAAAGTGTGCGGGACCCAAATGGGTGTGCGCAGAACGCCGTAGAAAGTGTGTGGGACCCACGTGGAAGTGCGCGGGACGCCGTAGAAAGTGTGCGGGACCCGAATGGGTGTGCGCAGAACGCCGTAGAAAGTGTGCGGGACCTAAATGAGAGTGCGAAAGACGCCGTAGATCGTGTGTGGGACCAAAGTAGGAGTGCGCCGGACGCCGTAGAAAGTGTGCGGGACTCAAATGGGTGTGCGCAGAACGCCGTAGTAAGTGTGTGGGACCCACGTAGGAGTGCGCCGGACGCCGTAGAAAGTGTGCGGGACCCAAATGGGTGTGCGCAGAACGCCGTAGTAAGTGTGTGGGACTTAAGTGAGACTGCGCCGGACGCCTAGAAAGTGTGCGGGACCCAAATGAGAGTGCGCCAGACGCCGTAGAAAGTGTGCGGGACCCAAATGGGAGTGCGCCGGACGCCGTAGAAAGTGTGCAGGACTTAAGTGAGAGTGCGCCGGACGCCGTAGAAAGTGTGCGGGACCCAATGAGAGTGCGCCGGACGCCGTAGAAAGTGCGCGGGACCCAAATGGGTGGGCGCAGAACGCCGTAGAAAGTGTGAGGGACCCAAGTGGGAGTGCGCCGGACGCCGTAGAAAGTGTGCGGGACCCAAATGGGTGTGCGCAGAACGCCCTAGAAAGTGTGTGGAACCCAAATGAGAGTGCGCCGGACGCCGTCGAAAGTGTGCGTGACCCAAATGAGAGTGCGCCGGACGCCGTAGAAAGTGTGCAGGACTTAAGTGAGAGTGCGCCGGACGCCTAGAAAGTGTGCGGGACCCAAATGAGAGTGCGCCAGACGCCGTAGAAAGCGTGCGGGACCAAAGTGGGAGTGCGCCGGACGCCGTAGAAAGTGTGCGGGACCCAAATGGGCGTGCGCAGACCGCCGTAGAAAGTGTGCGGGACCCGAATGAGAGTGCGCCGGACGCCGTAGAAAGTGTGCGGGACCCAAATGGGTGTGCGCAGAACGCCGTAGTAAGTGTGTGGGACCCACGTAGGAGTGCGCCGGACGCCGTAGAAAGTGTGCGGGACCTAAATGGGTGTGCGCAGAACGCCGTAGAAAGTGTGTGGGACCCCCGTGGGAGTGCACCGGACGCCGTAGAAAGTGTGCGGGACCCAAATGGGTGTGCGCAGAACGCCGTAGAAAGTGTGCGGGACCCAAATGAGAGTGCGAAAGACGCCGTAGATCGTGTGTGGGACCAAAGTAGGAGTGCGCCAGACGCCGTAGAAAGTGTGCGGGATCCAAATGGGTGTGCGCAGAATGCCGTAGTAAGTGTGTGGGACCCAAATAAGAGTGCGCCGGACGCCGTAGAAAGGGTGCAGGACCCAAATTAGAGTGCGAAAGACGCCGTAGAACGTGTGCGGGACCCAAATGGGTGTGCGCAGAACGCCGTATAAAGTGTGTGGGACCCACGTGGGAGTGCGAAAGACGCCGTAGAACGTGTGCGGGACCCAAATGGGTGTGCGCAGAACGCCGTAGAAAGTGTGCGGGACCCAAATGGGTGTGCGCAGAACGCCGTAGTAAGTGTGTGGGACCCAAGTAGGAGTGCGCCGGACGCCGTAGAAAGTGTGCGGGACCCAAATGGGTGTGCGCAGAACGCCGTAGAAAGTGTGTGGGACCCCCGTGGGAGTGCGCCGGACGCCGTAGAAAGTGTGCGGGACCCAAATGGGTGTGCGCAGAACGCCGTAGAAAGTGTGCGGGACCCAAATGGGTGTGCGCAGAACGCCGTAGAAAGTGTGCGGGACCCAAGCGGGAGTGCGCCGAATGCCGTAGTAAGTGTGTGGGACCCAAATAAGAGTGCGCCGGACGCCGTAGAAAGTGTGCGGGACCCAAATGAGAGTGCGATAGACGCCGTAGAAAGTGTGAGGGACCCAAGTGGGAGTGCGCCGGACGCCGTAGAAAGTGTGCGGGACCCAAATGAGAGTGCGAAAAACGCCGTAGAACGTGTGTGGGACCAAAGTAGGAGTGCGCCAGACGCCGTAGAAAGTGTGCGGGACCCAAATGGGTGTGCGCAGAACGCCGTAGTAAGTGTGTGGGACCCAAATAAGAGTGCGCCGGACGCCGTAGAAAGTGTGCGGGACCCAAATGAGAGTGCGATAGATGCCGTAGAACGTGTGTGGGACCAAAGTAGGAGTGCGCCGGACGCTGTAGAAAGTGTGCGGGACCCAAATGGGTGTGCGCAGAACGCAGTAGAAAGTGTGTGGGACCCAAATGGGTGTGCGCAGAACGCCGTAGAAAGTGTGTGGGACCAAAGTAGGAGTGCGCCGGACGCCGTAGAAAGTGTGCGGGACTCAAATGGGTGTGCGCAGAACGCCGTAGTAAGTGTGTGGGACCCACGTAGGAGTGCGCCGGACGCCGTAGAAAGTGTGCGGGACCCAAATGGGTGTGCGCAGAACGCCGTAGTAAGTGTGTGGGACTTAAGTGAGACTGCGCCGGACGCCTAGAAAGTGTGCGGGACCCAAATGGGTGTGCGCAGAACGCCGTAGAAAGTGTGTGGGACCCAAATGGGTGTGCGCGGAACGCCGTAGAAAGTGTGCGGGACCCAAGTGGGAGTGCGCCGGACGCCGTAGAAAGTGTGCGAGACCCAAATGAGAGAGCGTCGGACGCCGTAGAAAGTGTGTGGGACCCAAATGGGTGTGCGCGGAACGCCGTAGAAAGTGTGCGGGACCCACGGAGGAGTGCCGCCGGACGCCACGTAGAAAGTGTGCGGGACCTCCAACATGAGGTGTGCGCAGAACGCCGTAGAAAGTGTGTGGTGACCCAAATGAAGAGTAGGCGCCGGACGCCGCTATTATAAAGTGTGCGGTACCCAAATGAAGGTGTGCACAAACGCCGTAGAAAGTGTGTGGTGACCCAAATGGGAGCCGCCAGGACGCCGTAGAAAGTGTGCAGGACCCAAATGGGAGTGCGCCGGACGCCGTAGAAAAGTGTGCCGCGACCCAAATGGGAGTGCAGCCGGACGCCGTAGAAAGTGTGCGATGGACCCAAATGAGGTGTGCGCAGAACGCCGTATAAAGTGTGCGGCACCCAAATGGGAGTGCGCCGGACGCCGTAGAAAGTGTGCCCGGGACCCAAATGGATGTGCGCAGAAAACGCCGTAGAAAGTGTGCGGGACCCAAATGAGAGTGCGCCAGATTCGCCGTAGAAAGTGTGCGGTGTGACCCAAATGGGTGTGCGCAAAAACCGCCAGTAGAAAGTGTGTGGAACCCAAATGGGAGTGGCGCCGGACGCCGCCGTAGAAAGTGTGCGCGACCCAAATGAGAGTGGCGCCGGACGCCGCAGAAAGTGTGCGGACCCAAATGAGAGTGCGCCGGACGCCGAGAAAGTGTGCAGCGACCCAAATGTGGAGTGCGCCGGGACGCCGTAGAAAGTGTACGGGACCCAAATGGGTGGACGCAGAACGCCGTAGAAAGTGTGCGGGACCCAAGTGGGAGAGCGCGAAGTAGACGCCGTAGAAAGTGTGCGGGACCCAACATGGGAGTGCAGAACGCCGTAGAAAGTGTGTGGGACCCTAATGAGAGTGCGCCGGACGCCGTAGAAAGTGTGCGGGACCCAATGAGAGTGCGCCGGACACCGTAGAAAGTGTGCCCGGGACCCAATGGGGAGTGCGCCGGACGCCGTAATAAAGTGTGCGGGACCCAAATGAGAGTGCGCCGGACGCCGTAGAAAGTGTGCGGTGACCCAAAGTGGGAGTGCGCAGGACGCCGTAGAAAGTGAGCGGGACCCAAATGGTGAGATGCGCGCAGGACGCCGTAGAAAGTGTGCGGTACCCAAATGGGAGTGCGCCGGACGCCGTAGAAAGTGCAGGACCCAAATGGGAGTGGCGCCGGACGTCGTAGAAAGTGTGCAGGACTTAAGTGGAGTGTGCGTGCCGAACGCCGTAGGGTGTGCGGGACCCAAATGGAAGTGCGCCAGACGCCGTAGAAAGTGTGCGTGGACCCAATGGAGTCAGTGCGCCAGGACGCCGTAGAAAGTGTGCAGGACCTAAATGAGAGTGCGCCGGACGCCGTAGAAAGTGTGCGGGACCCAAATGAGAGATGCCGGACGCCGTAGTAAAGTGTGCGGGACCCAATGGGTGTGCGCAGAACGCCGTAGAAAGTGTGAGGGACCCAAACGTAGGAGTGCGCCGGACGCCGTAGAAAGTGTGCGGGACCCATCTGGGGTGTGCGCAGAACGCCGTATGAAAGTGTGTGGGACCCAAATGAGTACTGCGCCGACGCCGTCAGAAAGTGTGCCGGGACCCAAATGAGTGTGCGCCAGAACGCCGTAGTAAGTGTGCGGGACCCAAATGGGAGAGCGCCGGACGCCGTAGATAGTGCGGGACCCAAATGAGAGTGCGATAGACGCCGTAGAAAGTGTGCGGGACCCAAGCCGCAGTGCGCCGGACGCCGTAGAAAGCGTGCGGGACCCAAATGAGAGTGCGAAAGACGCCGTAGAACGTGTGAGGACCCAAGTGGGAGTGCGCCAGACGCCGTAGAAAGTGTGCGGGACCCAAATGGGTGTGCGCAGAACGCCGTAGTAAGTGTGCGGGACCCAAATGGGAGTGCGCCGGACGCGCCGTCGAAAGTGTGCGGGACCCAAATGGGTGTGCGCAGAACGCCGTAGAAAGTGTGCAGGACCCGGTGAACATGGGAGTGCGCCGGACGCCGCAGAAAGTGTGCGGGACCCAAATGAGAGTGAAGACGCCGGAAGCGCCGTAGAAAGTGTGCGCGGACCAAATGGGAGTGCGCCGGACGCCGTAGAAGGGTGTGCGGGACCCAAATGGGTGGACGCAGAACGCCGTAGAAAGTGTGCGGGACCCAAATGAGGAAGTGCGCAGGACGCCGTAGAAAGTGTGCCGGGACCCAAATGGGAGTGCGCCGGACGCCGTAGAAAGTGTGGGACCCACGTGAGAGTGCGCCGGACGCCGTAGAAAGTGTGCGGGACCCAAATGAGAGTGCGCCGGACGCCGTATAAAGTGTGCGGGACCCAAATGAGAGTGTGCGCCAGACGCCGTAAGAAAGCGTGCGGGACCAAAGTGAGAGTGCGCCGGACGCCGTAGAAAGTGTGCCGGACCCCAAATGGGCGTGCGCCGGACGCCAAATAGAAAGTGTGCGGGACCCAAATGGCCAGTGGGCGCATGAACTTGCCGTAATGAAAGTGTGCAGGACCCAAAGTGCGGAGCATGAGCGCCGGACGCCGTAGAAAGTGTGCGGGACCCAAATGGGCGTGCGCCAGACGCCGCCGTAAGTGTCTGCGGGACCCGAATGAGGGTGCGCCGGACGCCGTAGAAAGTGTGCGGGACCCAAATGGGCGTGCACCAGACATTCGCCGTAGAAAGTGTGCGGGACCCGAATGAGAGTGCGCCAGACGCGCCGTAGAAAGCGTGCTGGACCAAAGTGGGAGTGCGCCGGACGCCGTAGAAAGTGTGCCGGGACTCAAATGGGCGTGCGCAGACTCCGCCGTAGAAAGTGTGCAGGACTTAAGTGAGAGTGCGCCGGACGCCGTAGAAAGTGTGCAGGACCCAAATGAGAGTGCGCCAGACGCCGTAGAAAGCGTGCGGGACCAAAGTGGGAGTGCGCCGGACGCCGTAGAAAGTGTGCGGGACACAAATGGGTGTGCGCAGAACGCCGTACTTAGAAAGTGTGCGGGACCCCGTGGGAGTGCGCCGGACGCCGTAGAAAGTGTGCGGGACCCAAATGGTGTGTGCAGAACGCCGTAAAAAGTGTGCGGGGACTAAATGAGAGTGCGAGACGCCGTAGATCGTGTGTGGGACCCAAATGGGTGTGCGCAAGAACGCCGTGGTAAGTGTGTGGGACCCACGTAGGAGTGCGCCGGACGCCGTAGAAAGTGTGCGGGACCCAAATGGGTGTGCGCAGAACGCCGTAGAAAGTGTGTGGGACCCCGTAAGTGCGCCGGACGCCGTAGAAATTGTGCGGGACCCAAATGGGTGTGCGCCGGACGCCGTAGAAAGTGTGCGGAACCCAAGTGGGAGCGCGCCGGACGCCGTAGAAAGTGTGCGGGACCCAAATGGGTGTGCGCAGAACGCCGTAGAAAGCGTGCGGGACCCAAAAGGGAGTGCGCCGGACGCCGTAGAAAGTGTGCGGGACCCAAATGGGTGTGCGCCGGACGCCGTAGAAAGTGTGCGGGACCCAAATGAAAGTGCGCCACACGCCGTAGAAAGCGTGCGGGACCCAAATGGGTGTGCGCAGAACGCCGTAGAAGGCGTGCGGGACCCAAATGGGAGTGCGCCGGACGCCGTAGAAAGTGTGCGGGACCCAAATGGATGTGCGCAGAACGCCGTAGAAAGTGTGCGGGACCCAAATGAGAGTGCGCCGGACGCCGTAGAAAGTGTGCGGGACCCAAATGAGAGTGCATTGGACGCCGTAGAAAGTGTGTGCGGGACCCAAATGGGTGTGCGCCGGACGCCGTAGAAAGTGTGCGGGACCCAAATGGGAGTGCGCCGGTCGTCGTAGGAAGTGTGCGGGACCCACATGGGTGTGCGCAGAACGCCGTAGAAAGTGTGTGGGACCCAAATGAGAGTGCGCCGGACGCCGTAGAAAGTGTGCGGGACCCAAATGGGTGTGCGCAGAACGCCGTAGAAAGTGTGCGGGACCCAAATGGAGTGCGCCGGACGCCGTAGAAAGTGTGCGGGACCCAAATGGGTGTGCGCAGAACGCCGTAGAAAGTGTGCGGGACCCAAATGGGTGTGCGCCGGACGCCGTAGAAAGCGTGCGGGACCCAAGTGGGAGTGCGCCGGACGCCGTAGAAAGTGTGCGGGAGCCAAATGGGTGTGCGCCGGACGCCGTAGAAAGAGGGCGGGACCCAAATGGGTGTGCGGCGGACGGCGTATAAAGTGTGCGGGACCCAAGTGGGAGTGCGCCGGACGCCGTAGAAAGTGTGCGGGACCCAAATGGGTGTGCGCCGGACGCCGTAGAAAGTGTGCGGGACCCACGTGGGAGTGCGCCGGACGCCGTAGAAAGTGTGCGGGACCCAAATGGGTGTGCGCAGAACGCCGTAGAAAGTGTGGGACCCAAAGTAGGAGTGCGCCAGACGCCGTAGAAAGTGTGCGGGACCCAAATGGGTGTGCGCAGAACGCCGTAGAAAGTGTGTGGGACCCAAATGGGAGTGCGCCGGACGCCGTAGAAAGTGTGCGGGACCCAAATGGGTGTGCGCAGAACGCCGTAGAAAGTGTGCGCGGACCCAAATGGGAGTGCGCCGGACGCCGTAGAAAGTGTGCGGGACCCAAATGGGTGTGCGCCGGACGCCGTAGAAAGTGTGCGGGACCCAAATGGGTGTGCGCCGGACGCCGTAGAAAGTGTGCGGGACCCAAATGGGAGTGCGCCGGACGCCGTAGAAAGTGTGCGGGACCCAAATGAGAGTGCGCCGGAACGCCTTAGAAAGTATGCGGGACCCAAATGGGTGTGCGCAGAACGCCGTAGAAAGTGTGCGGGACCCAAATGGGAGTGCGCCGGACGCCGTTGAAAGTATGCCGGACCCAAATGGGTGTGCGCAGAACGCCCTAGAAAGTGTGCGGGACCCAAAGTGAGAGTGCGCCGGACGCCGTAGAAAGTGTGCGGGACCCAAATGGGTGTGCGCCGGACGCCGTAGAAAGTGTGCGGGACCCAAATGGGAGTGCGCCGGACGCCGTAGAAAGTGTGCGGGACCCAAATGGGAGTGCGCAAGACGCCGTAGAAAGTGTGCGGGACACAAATCGGTGTGCGCAGAACGCCGTAGAAAGTGTTCGGGACCCAAGTGGGAGTGCACCGTACGCCGTAGAAAGTGTGCGGGACCCAAATGAGAGTGCGCAAGACGCCGTAGAACATGTGTGGGACCCAAGTGGGAGTGCGCCGGACGCTCTAGAAAGTGTGTTGGACCCGAATGAGAGTGCGCCGGACGCAGTAAAAAGTGTGCGCGACACAAATGGGTGTGCGCAGAACGCCGTAGAAAGTGTGCGGGACCAAGTGGGAGTGCGCAAGACGCCGTAGAACGTGTGTGGGATCCAAGTGGGTGTGCGCAGAACGCCGTAGAGAGTGTGCGAGACCCAAGTGGGAGTGCGCAAGACGCCGTAGAAAGTGTGCGGGACACAAATCGGTGTGCGCAGAACGCCGTAGAAAGTGTGCGGGACCCAAGTGGGAGTGCGCCGGACGATGTAGAAAGTGTGCGGGACCCAAATGGGTGTGCGCAGAACGCTGTAGAAAGTGTGCGGGACCCAAGTGGGAGTGCGCCGGACGCCGTAGAAAGTGTGCGGGACCCAAATGGGTGTGCGCAGAACGCCGTAGAAAGTGTGCGGGACCCAAATGGGTGTGCGCAGAACGCCGTAGAAAGTGTGCGGGACCCAAGTGGGAGTGCGTCGGACGCCGTAGAAAGTGTGCGGGACCCAAATGGGTGTGCGCCGGACGCCGTAGAAAGTGTGCGGGACCCAAATGGGTGTGCGCAGAACGCCGTAAAAAGCGTGCGGGACCCAAAAGGGAGTGCGCCGGACGCCGTAGAAAGTGTGTGGGACCCAAATGGGTGTGCGCAGAACGCCGTAGAAAGTGTGCGGGACCCAACTGGGAGTGCGCCGGACGCCGTAGAAAGTGTGCGGGACCCAAATGGGTGGGCGCCGAACGCCGGAGAAAGTGCGCGGGACCTAAATGGGTGTGCGCCGGACGCCGTAGAAAGTGTGCGGGACCCAAATGGGTGTGCGCCGGACGCCGTAGAAAGTGTGCGGGACCCAAATGGGTGTGCACAGAACGCCTTAAAAAGCGTGCGGGACCCAAAAGGGAGTGCGCCACACGTCGTAGAAAGCGTGCGGGACCCAAGTGGGAGTGTGCCGGACGCCGTAGAAAGTGTGCGGGACCCAAATGAAAGTGCGCCGGACGTCGTAGAAAGTGTGCGGGACCCAAATGGGTGTGCGCAGAACGCCGTAGAAAATGTGCGGGACCCAAGTGGGAGTGCGCCGGACGCCGTAGAAAGTGTGCGGGACCCAAGTGGGAGTGCGCCGGACGCCGTAGAAAGTGTGCGGGACCCAAATGGGTGTGCGCCGGACGCCGTAGAAAGTGTGCGGGACCCAAATGGGTGTGCACAGAACGCCGTAGAAAGTGTGCGGGACCCAAATAAGAGTGCGCCGGACGCCGTAGAAAGTGTGCGGGATCCAAATGGGTGTGCGCAGAACGCCGTAGAAAAAGTGCGGGACCCAAGTGGGAGTGCGCCGGACGCCGTAGAAAGTTTGCGAGACCTAAATGGGTGTGCGCCGAACGCCGTAGAAAGTGGGCGGGACCCTAATGAAAGAGCGTCGGACGCCGTAGAAAGTGTGCGGGACCTAAATGGGTGTGGGCATAACGCCGTAGAAAGTGTGCGGGACACAAATGGGAGTGCGCTGGACGCCGTAGAATCTGTCCGGGACCCAAGGGGGAGTGCGCCGGACGCCGTAGAAAGTGTCCAGGACCCAAATGGGTGTGCGCAGACCGCCGTAGAAAGTGGGCGGGACCCAAGTGGGAGTGCGCCGGGCGCCGTAGAAAGTGTGCGGGACCCAAATGAGAGTGCGCCGGACGCCGTAGAAAGTGTGCGGGACCCAAATGGGTGTGCGCAGAACGCCGTAGAAAGTGTGCGGGACCCAAATGGAGAGTGCGCCGGACGCCGTAGAAAGTGTGCGGGACCCAAATGGGTGTGCGCCGGACGCCGTAGAAAGTGTGCGGGACCCAAATGGGTGTGCGCAGAACGCCGTAGAAAGTGTGTGCGGGACCCAAATGAGAGTGCGCCGGACGCCGTAGAAAGTGTGCGGGACCCAAATGGGTGTGCGCAGAACGCCGTAGAAAGTGTGCGGGACCCAAATGGGAGTGCGCCGGACGCCGTAGAAAGTGTGCGGGACCCAAATGGGTGTGCGCAGAACGCCGTAGAAAGTGTGCGGGACCCAAATGGGTGTGCGCAGAACGCCGTAGAAAGTGTGCGGACCAAGAGTGCGCCGGACGCCGTAGAAAGTGTGCGGGACCCAAATGGGAGTGCGCCGGACGCCGTAGAAAGTGTGCGGGACCCAAATGGGTGTGCGCCGGACGCCGTAGAAAGTGTGCGGGACCCAAATGGGAGTGCGCCGGACGCCGTAGAAAGTGTGCGGGACCCAAATGGGTGTGCGCCGGACGCCGTAGAAAGTGTGCGGGACCCAAATGGGAGTGCGCCGGACGCCGTAGAAAGCGTGCGGGACCCAAATGGGTGTGCGCAGAACGCCGTAGAAAGCGTGCGGGACCCAAAAGGGAGTGCGCCGGACGCCGTAGAAAGTGTGCGGGACCCAAATGGGTGTGCGCCGGACGCCGTAGAAAGTGTGCGGGACCCAAATGGGAGTGCGCCGGACGCCGTAGAAAGTGTGCGGGACCCAAATGGGTGTGCGCAGAACGCCGTAGAAAGTGTGCGGGACCCAAATGGGAGTGCGCCGGACGCCGTAGAAAGTGTGTGGGACCCAAATGGGTGTGCGCCGGACGCCGTAGAAAGTGTGCGGGACCCAAGTGGGAGTGCGCCGGACGCCGTAGAAAGTGTGCGGGACCCAAATGGGTGTGCGCCGAACGCCGTAGAAAGTGCGCGGGACCCAAATGGGTGTGCGCAGAACGTCGTAGAAAGTGTGCGGGACCCAAATGGGTGTGCGCCGGACGCCGTAGAAAGTGTGTGGGACCCAAATGGGTGTGCGTGCGCCGGACGCCGTAGAAAGTGTGCGGGACCCAAATGGGTGTGCGCCGGACGCCGTAGAAAGTGTGTGGGACCCAAATGGGTGTGCGTGCGCCGGACGCCGTAGAAAGTGTGCGGGACCCTAATGGGTGTGCGCAGAACGCCGTAGAAAGTGTGCGGGACCCAAGTGGGAGTGCGCCGGACGCCGTAGAAAGTGTGCGGGACCCAAATGGGTGTGCGCAGAACGCCCTAGAAGGTGTGCGGGACCCAATTGGGAGTGCGCCGGACGCCGTAGAAAGTGTGCGGGACCCAAATGGGTGTGCGCCGGACGCAGTAGAAAGTGTGCGGGACCCAAAGTGCGCCGGACGCCGTAGAAAGCGTGCGGGACCCAAATGGGCGTGCGCCGGACGCCGTAGAAAGTGTGCGGGACCCGAATGGGCGTGCGCAGAACGCCGTAGAAAGTGTGCGGGACCCAAATGGGAGTGCGCCGGACGCCGTAGAAAGTGTGCGGGACCCAAATAGGCGTGCGCAGAACGCTGTAGAAAGTGTGCGGGACCCAAATGAGAGTGCGCCGGACGCCGTAGAAAGTGTGCGGGACCCACGTGGGAGTGCGCCTGACGCCGTAGAAAGTGTGCGGGACCCACGTGGGAGTGCGCCGGACGCCGTATAAAGTGTGCGGGACCCAAATGGGTGTGCGCAGAACGCCGTAGAAAGTGTGCGGGACCCAAATGGGTGTGCGCAGAACGCCCTGGAAAGTGTGTGGGACCCAAATGGGTGTGCGCCGGACTCCATAGAAAGTGTGCGGGACCCAAATGGGAGTGCGCCGGCCGCCGTAGAAAGTGTACGGGACCCAGATGGGGGTGGGCGGAACGCCGTAGAAAGCGGGCGGGACCCAAAAGGGAGTGCGCCGGACGCCGTAGAAAGTGTGCGGGACCCAAATGGGTGTGCGCCGGACGCCGTAGAAAGTGTGCGGGACCCAAATGAGAGTGCGCCGGACGCCGTAGAAAGTGTGCGGGACCCAAATGGGTGTGCGCAGAACGCCGTAGAAAGTGTGTGGGACCCAAATGAGAGTGCGCCGGACGCCGTAGAAAGTGTGCGGGACCCAAATGGGTGTGCGCCGGACGCCGTAGAAAGTGTGCGGGACCCAAATGGGAGTGCGCCGGACGCCGTAGAAAGTGTGCGGGACCCAAATGGGTGTGCGCAGAACGCCGTAGAAAGTGTGCGGGACCCAAATGGGAGTGCGCCGGACGCCGTAGAAAGTGTGCGGGACCCAAATGAGAGTGCGCAGAACGCCGTAGAAAGTGTGCGGGACCCAACAAGGGAGTGCGCCGGACGCCGTAGAAAGTATGCGGGACCCAAATGGGAGTGCGCCGGACGCCGTAGAAAGTATGGGGGACCCTAATGGGCGTGCGCCGAACGGGCGTAGAAAGTGTGCGGGACCCAAATGGGAGTGCGCCGGACGCCGTAGAAAGTGTGCGGGACCCAAATGGGTGTGCGCCAGGACGCCGTAGAAAGTGTGCGGGACTCACGTGGGAGTGCGCCGAACGCCGTAGAAAGTGTGCGGGACCCAAGTGGGAGTGCGCCGGACGCCGTAGAGAGTGTGCGGGACCCAAATGGGTGTGCGCAGAACGCCGTAGAAAGTGTGCGGGACCCAAGTGGGAGTGCGCCGGACGCCGTAGAGAGTGTGCGGGACCCAAATGGGTGTGCGCAGAACGCCGTAGAAAGTGTGCGGGACTCAAATGGGTGTGCGCCGGACGCCGTAGAAAGTGTGCGGGACCCAAATGGGTGTGCGCCGGACGCCGTAGAAAGTGTGTGGGACCCAAATGAGAGTGCGCCGGACGCCGTAGAAAGTGTGCGGGACCCAAATGGGTGTGCGCCGGACGCCGTAGAAAGTGTGCGGGACCCAAATGGAGTGCGCCGGACGCCGTAGAAAGTGTGCGGGACCCAAATGGGTGTGCGCCGGACGCCGTAGAAAGTGTGCGGGACCCAAATGGGTGTGCGCAGAACGCCGTAGAAGTGTGGGACCCAAATGGGAGTGCGCCGGACGCCGTAGAAAGTGTGCGGGACCCAAATGGGTGTGCGCAGGACGCCGTAGAAAGTGTGCGGGACCCAAATGGGAGTGCGCCGGACGCCGTAGAAAGTGTGCGGGACCCAAATGGGTGTGCGCAGAACGCCGTAGAAAGTGTGCGGGACCCAAATGGGTGTGCGCCGGACGCCGTAGAAAGTGTGCGGGACCCAAATGGGAGTGCGCCGGACGCCGTAGAAAGTGTGCGGGACCCAAATGGGAGTGCGCCGGACGCCGTAGAAAGTGTGCGGGACCCAAATGGGTGTGCGCCGGACGCCGTAGAAAGTGTGCGGGACCCAAATGGGTGTGCGCCGGACGCCGTAGAAAGTGTGCGGGACCCAAATGGGTGTGCGCCGGACGCCGTAGAAAGTGTGTGCGGGACCCAAATGGGAGTGCGCCGGACGCCGTAGAAAGTGTGCGGGACCCAAATGGGTGTGCGCAGAACGCCGTAGAAAGTGTGCGGGACCCAAATGGGAGTGCGCCGGACGCTGTAGAAAGTGTGCGGGACCCGAATGGGTGTGCGCAGAACGCCGTAGGAAGCGTGCGGGACCCAAGTGGGAGTGCGCTGGACGCCGTAGAAAGTGTGCGGGACCCAAATGGGTGTGCGCAGAACGCCGTAGAAAGTGTGCGGGACCCAAATGGGTGTGCGCCGGACACCGTAGAAAGTGTGCGGGACCCACGTGGGAGTGCGCCGGACGCCGTATGAAGTGTGCGGGACCCAAATGGGTGTGCGCCGGAACGCCGTAGAAAGTGTGCGGGACCCAAATGGGAGTGCGCCGGACGCCGTAGAAAGTGTGTGCGGGACCCAAATGGGTGTGCGCCGGACGCCGTAGAAAGTGTGCGGGACCCAAAGTGGGAGTGCGCCGGACGCCGTAGAAAGTGTGCGGGACCCAAATGGGTGTGCGCAGAACGCCGTAGAAAGTGTGCGGGACCCAAATGAGAGTGCGCCGGACGCCGTAGAAAGTGTGCGGGACCCAAATGGGAGTGCGCCGGACGCCGTAGAAAGTGTGCGGGACCCAAATGGGAGTGCGCCGGACGCCGTAGAAAGTGTGCGGGACCCAAATGAGAGTGAGCAGAATGCCGTAGGAAGTGTGCGGGACCCGAATGGGAGTGCGCCGGACGCCGTAGAAAGAGTGCGGGACCCAACTGGGTGGGCGCAGAATGCCGTAGAAAGTGTGCGGGACCCAAATGGGTGTGCGCCGGACGCCGTAGAAAGTGTGCGGGACCCAAATGGGTGTGCGCAGGACGCCGTAGAAAGTGTGCGGAACCCAAATGAGAGTGCGCCGGACGCCGTCGAAAGTGTGCGGGACCCAAATGGGTGTGCGCCGGACGCCGTAGAAAGTGTGCGGGACCCAAATGGGAGTGCGCCGGACGCCGTAGAAAGTGTGCGGGACCCAAATGGGTGTGCGCAGAACGCCGTAGAAAGTGTGCGGGACCCAAATGGGTGTGCGCCGGACGCCGTAGAAAGTGTGCGGGACCCAAATTGGTGTGCGCCGGACGCCGTAGGAAGTGTGCGGGACCCACGTGGGAGTGCGCCGGACGCCGTATAAAGCGTGCGGGACCCAAATGAGAGTGCGCCGGACGCCGTAGAAAGTGTGCGGGACCCAAATGGGAGTGCGCCGGACGCCGTAGAAAGTGTGCGGGACCCAAATGGGTGTGCGCCGGACGCCGTAGAAAGTGTGCGGGACCCAAAGTGAGTGCGCCGGACGCCGTAGAAAGTGTGCGGGACCCAAATGGGTGTGCGCCGAACGCCGTAGAAAGTGTGCGGGACCCAAATGGGAGTGCGCCGGACGCCGTAGAAAGTGTGCGGGACCCAAATGGGTGTGCGCAGAACGCCGTAGAAAGTGTGCGGGACCCACGTGGGAGTGCGCCGGACGGCGTAGAAAGTTTGCGGGACCCTAATGGGTGGGCGCAGAACGCCGTAGAAAGTGTGCGGGACCCAAATGAGAGTGCGCCGGACGTCGTAGAAAGTGTGCGGGACCCAAATGGGTGTGTGCAGAACACCCTAGAAAGTGTGCGGGACCCAACTGGGTGGGCGCCGGACGGCGTAGAAAGTTTGCGGGACCCTAATGGGTGGGCGCCGGACGCCGTAGAAAGTGTGTAGGACCCAAATGAGAGTGCGCCGGACGTCGTAGAAAGTGTGCGGGACCCAAATGGGTGTGCGCAGAACGCCGTAGAAAGTGTGCGGGACCCAAATGGGTGTGCGCCGGACGTCGTAGAAAGTATGCGGGACCCAAATGGGCGTGCGCCGGACGCCGTAGAAAGTGTGCGGGACCCAAATGGGTGTGCGCAGAACGCCGTAGAAAGTGTGTGGGACTCAAATGAGAGTGGTTCGGACGCCGTAGACAGTGTGAGGGACCCAAATGGGTGTGCGCAGAACGCCGTAGAAAGTGTGTGGGACCCAAATGAGAGTGCGCCGGACGCCGTAGAAAGTGTGCGGGACCCAAATGGGTGTGCGCCGGACGCCGTAGAAAGTGTGCGGGACGGGAGAGTGCGCCGGACGCCGTAGAAAGTGTGCGGGACCCAAATGGGAGTGCGCCGGACGCCGTAGAAAGTGTGCGGGACCCAAATGGGTGTGCGCAGAACGCCGTAGAAAGTGTGCGGGACCCAAATGGGAGTGCGCCGGACGCCGTAGAAAGTGTGCGGGACCCAAATGGGTGTGCGCAGAACGCCGTAGAAAGTGTGCGGGACCCAAATGAGGAGTGCGCCGGACGCCGTAGAAAGTGTGCGGGACCCAAATGGGTGTGCGCAGAACGCCGTAAGTGTGCGGGACCCAAATGGGTGTGCGCCGGACGCCGTAGAAAGCGTGCGGGACCCAAGTGGGAGTGCGCCGGACGCCGTAGAAAGTGTGCGGGACCCAAATGGGTGTGCGCCGGACGCCGTAGAAAGTGTGCGGGACCCCAATGGGTGTGCGCAGAACGCCGTAAAAAGCGTGCGGGACCCAAAAGGGAGTGCGCCACACGCCGTAGAAAGCGTGCGGGACCCAAGTGGGAGTGCGCCGGACGCCGTAGAAAGTGTGCGGGACCCAAATGGGTGTGCGCCGGACGCCGTAGAAAGTGTGCGGGACCCAAATGAGAGTGCGCCGGACGCCGTAGAAAGTGTGCGGGACCCAAATGGGTGTGCGCAGAACGCCGTAGAAAGTGTGCGGGACCCAAGTGGGAGTGCGCCGGACGCCGTAGAAAGTGTGCGGGACCCAAATGGGTGTGCGCCGGACGCCGTAGAAAGTGTGCGGGACCCAAGTGGGAGTGCGCCGGACGCCGTAGAAAGTGTGCGGGACCCACGTGGGAGTGCGCCGGACGCCGTATAAAGTGTGCGGGACCCAAATGGGCGTGCGCAGAACGCCGCAGAAAGTGTGCGAGACCCAAATGGGCGTGCGCAGAACGCCGCAGAAAGTGTGCGAGACCCAAATGGGCGTGCGCAGAACGCCGTATAAAGTGTGCGGGACTCGAGTGGGAGTGCGCCGGACGCCGTAGAAAGTGTGTGGGACCCAAATGGGTGTGCGCCGGACGCCGTAGAAAGTGTGCGGGACCCAAATGGGTGTGCGCAGAACGCCGTAGAAAGTATGCGGGACCCAAATGGGTGTGCGCAGAACGCCCTAGAAAGTGTGTAGGACCCAAATGAGAGTGCGCCGGACGCCGTATAAAGTGTGCGGGACCCAAATGGGTGTGCGCAGAACGCCCTATAAAGAGTGCGGGACCCAAGTGGGAGTGCGCCGGACGCCGTAGGAAGTGTGCGGGACCCAAATGGGTGTGCGCAGAACGGCGTAGGAAGTGTGCGGGACCCAAGTGGGAGTGCGCTGGACGCCGTAGAAAGTGTGCGGGACCCAAATGAGAGTGCACCGGACGCCGTAGAAAGAGTGCGGGACCCAAGTGGGAGTGCGCCGGACGCCGTAGGAAGTGTGCGGGACCCAAATGGGTGTGCGCAGAACGCCGTAGGAAGTGTGCGGGACCCAAACGGGTGTGCGCAGAACGCCGTATAAAGTGTGTGGGACCCAAATGGGAGTGCGCCGGACGCCGTAAGTGTGCGGGACCCAAATGGGTGTGCGCAGAACGCCGTAGAAAGTGTGCGGGACCCAAATGGGTGTGCGCCGGACGCCGTAGAAAGTGTGTGGGACCCAAGTGGGGTGCGCCGGACGCCGTAGAAAGTGTGCGGGACCCAAATGGGTGTGCGCAGAACGCCGTAGAAAGTGTGCGGGACCCAAATGGGAGTGCGCCGGACGCCGTAGAAAGTGTGCGGGACCCAAATGGGTGTGCGCAGAACGCCGTAGAAAGTGTGCGGGACCCAAATGGGTGTGCGCCGGACGCCGTAGAAAGTGTGCGGACCCAAATGGGAGTGCGCCGGACGCCGTAGAAAGTGTGCGGGACCCAAATGGGTGTGCGCAGAACGCCGTAGAAAGTGTGCGGGACCCAAATGAGAGTGCGCCGGACGCCGTAGAAAGTGTGCGGGACCCAAATGGGAGTGCGCCGGACGCCGTAGAAAGTGTGCGGGACCCAAATGGGTGTGCGCAGAACGCCGTAGAAAGTGTGCGGGACCCAAATGGGAGTGCGCCGGACGCCGTAGAAAGTGTGCGGGACCCAAATGGGTGTGCGCAGAACGCCGTAGAAAGTGTGCGGGACCCAAATGGGAGTGCGCCGGACGCCGTAGAAAGTGTGCGGGACCCAAATGGGAGTGCGCCGGACGCCGTAGAAAGTGTGCGGGACCCAAATGGGAGTGCGCCGGACGCCGTAGAAAGTGTGCGGGACCCAAATGGGTGTGCGCCGGACGCCGTAGAAAGTGTGTGCGGGACCCAAATGTGGGAGTGCGCCGGACGCCGTAGAAAGTGTGCGGGACCCAAATGGGTGTGCGCAGAACGCCGTAGAAAGTGTGCGGGACCCAAATGGAGTGCGCCGGACGCCGTAGAAAGTGTGCGGGACCCAAATGGGTGTGCGCAGAACGCCGTAGAAAGTGTGCGGGACCCAAATGGAGTGCGCCGGACGCCGTAGAAAGTGTGCGGGACCCAAATGGGAGTGCGCCGGACGCCGTAGAAAGTGTGCGGGACCCAAATGGGTGTGCGCCGGACGCCGTAGAAAGTGTGCGGGACCCAAATGGGTGTGCGCAGAACGCCGTAGAAAGTGTGCGGGACCCAAATGGGAGTGCGCCGGACGCCGTAGAAAGTGTGCGGGACCCAAATGGGTGTGCGCAGAACGCCGTAGAAAGTGTGCGGGACCCAAATGGGAGTGCGCCGGACGCCGTAGAAAGTGTGCGGGACCCAAATGGGTGTGCGCAGAACGCCGTAGAAAGTGTGCGGGACCCAAATGGGAGTGCGCCGGACGCCGTAGAAAGTGTGCGGGACCCAAATGGGTGTGCGCCGGAACGCCGTGAAAGTGTGCGGGACCCAAATGGGAGTGCGCCGGACGCCGTAGAAAGTGTGCGGGACCCAAATGGGTGTGCGCAGAACGCCGTAGAAAGTGTGTGCGGGACCCAAATGGGAGTGCGCCGGACGCCGTAGAAAGTGTGCGGGACCCAAAGTGAGAGTGCGCCGGACGCCGTAGAAAGTGTGCGGGACCCAAATGGGTGTGCGCAGAACGCCGTAGAAAGTGTGCGGGACCCAAATGGGAGTGCGCCGGACGCCGTAGAAAGTGTGCGGGACCCAAATGGGTGTGCGCAGAACGCCGTAGAAAGTGTGCGGGACCCAAATGGGAGTGCGCCGGACGCCGTAAAAAGTGTGCGGGACCCAAATGGGTGTGCGCAGAACGCCGTAGAAAGTGAGTGGGACCCAAATGGGTGTGCGCCGGACGCCGCACAAAGAGTGCGGGAGCCAAATGGGTGTGCGCCGGACGCCGTAGAAAGTGTGCGGGACCCAAATAGGAGTGCGCCGGAAGCCGTAGAAAGTGTGCGGGACCCAAATGGGTGTGCGCAGAACGCCGTTGAAAGTGTGCGGGACCCAAATGGGTGTGCGCCGGACGCCGTAGAAAGTGGGCGGGGCCCAAATGGGAGTGCGCCGGGCGCCGTAGAAAGTGTGCGGAACCTAAATGGGTGTGCGCAGAACGCCGTAGAAGGCGTGCGGGACCCAAAAGGGAGTGCGCCGGACGCCGTAGAAAGCGTGCGGGACCCAAGTGGGAGTGCGCCGGACGCCGTAGAAAGTGTGCGGGACCCAAATGGGTGTGCGCCGGACGCCGTAGAAAGCGTGCGGGACCCAAGTGGGAGTGCGCCGGACGCCGTAGAAAGTGTGCGGGACCTAAATGGGTGTGCGCCGGACGCCGTAGAAAGTGTGCGGGACCCAAGTGGGAGTGCGCCGGACGCCGTAGAAAGTGTGCGGGACCCAAATGGGTGTGCGCCGGACGCCGTAGAAAGTGTGCGGGACCCAAATGGGTGTGCACAGAACGCCGTAAAAAGCGTGCGGGACCCAAAAGGGAGTGCGCCACACGCCGTAGAAAGTGTGCGGGACCCAAATGGGTGTGCGCAGAACGCCGTAGAAAGCGTGCGGGACCCAAAAGGGAGTGCGCCGGACGCCGTAGAAAGTGTGCGGGACCCAAATGGGTGTGCGCCGGACGCCGTAGAAAGTGAGCGGGGCCCAGATGGGGGTGCGGCGGACGCCGTAGAAAGTGTGCGGGACCCAAATGGGTGTGCGCCGGACGCCGTAGAAAGTGTGCGGGACCCAAATGGGTGTGCGCCGGACGCCGTAGAAAGTGTGCGGGACCCACGTGGGAATGCGCCGCACGCCGTAGAAAGTGTGCGGGACCCAAATGGGTGTGCGCAGAACGCCGTAGAAAGTGTGCGGGACCCAAATGGGAGTGCGCCGGACGCCGTAGAAAGTGTGCGGGACCCAAATGGGAGTGCGCCGGACGCCGTAGAAAGTGTGCGGGACCCAAATGGGAGTGCGCCGGACGCCGTAGAAAGTGTGCGGGACCCAAATGAGGTGCGCCGGACGCCGTAGAAAGTGTGCGGGACCCAAATGAGAGTGCGCCGGACGCCGTAGAAGTGTGCGGGACCCAAATGGGTGTGCGCAGAACGCCGTAGAAAGTGTGCGGGACCCAAATGGGAGTGCGCCGGACGCCGTAGAAAGTGTGCGGGACCCAAATGGGTGTGCGCCGGACGCCGTAGAAAGTGTGCGGGACCCAAATGGGTGTGCGCCGGACGCCGTAGAAAGTGTGCGGGACCCAAATGGGTGTGCGCAGAACGCCGTAGAAAGTGTGCGGGACCCAAGTGGGAGTGCGCCGGGCGCCGTAGAAAGTGTGTGGGACCCAAATGGGTGTGCGCAGAGCGCAGTAGAAAGTTTGTGGGATCCAAATAACAGTGCGCCAGACGCCGTAGAAAGTGTGCGGGACCCAAATGGGTGTGCGCCGGACGCCGTAGAAAGTGTGCGGGACCCAAATGGGAGTGCGCCGGACGCCGTAGAAAGTGTGCGGGACCCAAATGGGTGTGCGCCGGACGCCGTAGAAAGTGTGCGGGACCCAAATGGGTGTGCGCCGGACGCCGTAGAAAGTGTGCGGGACCCATGTTGGAGTGCGCCGGACGCCGTAGAAAGTGTGCGGGACCCAAATGGGTGTGCGCAGAACGCCGTAGAAAGTGGGCGGGACCCAAATGGGAGTGCGCCGGACGCCGTAGAAAGTGTGCGGGACCCAAATGGGTGTGCGCCGGACGCCGTAGAAAGTGTGCGGGACCCATGTTGGAGTGCGCCGGACGCCGTAGAAAGTGTGCGGGACCCAAGTGGGAGTGCGCCGGACGCCGTAGAAAGTGTGCGGGACCGAAATGGGCGTGCGCAGAACGCCGCAGAAAGTGTGCGGGACCCAAAGGAGAGTGCGCCCCACGCCCTAGAAAGCGTGCGGGACCCAAATGGGTGTGCGCCAGGACGCCGTAGAAAGTGTGCGGGACCCAAATGGGTGTGCGCAGAACGCCGTAGAAAGTGTGCGGGACCCAAATGAGGTGTGCGCCGGACGCCGTAGAAAGTGTGCGGGACCCAAATGGGTGTGCGCCGGACGCCGTAGAAAGTGTGCGGGACCCAAATGGGAGTGCGCCGGACGCCGTAGAAAGTGTGCGGGACCCAAATGGAGTGCGCGCAGAACGCCGTAGAAAGTGTGCGGGACCCACGTGGGAGTGCGCCGGACGCCGTAGAAAGTGTGCGGGACCCAAATGGGTGTGCGCAGAACGCCGTAGAAAGTGTGCGGGACCCAAGTGGGAGTGCGCCGGACGCCGTAGAAAGTGTGCGGGACCCAAATGGGTGTGCGCAGAACGCCGTAGAAAGTGTGCGGGACCCAAATGGGTGTGCGCAGAACGCCCTAAAAAGTGTGCGGGACCCACGTGGGAGTGCGCCGGACGCCGTAGAAAGTGTGCGGGACCCAAATGGGTGGGCGCAGGACCCCGTAGAGAGTGTGCGGGACTCAAATGAGTGGGCGCAGAACGCCGTAGAAAGTGTGCGGGACCCAAATGGGTGTGCGCCGGACGCCGTAGAAAGTGTGCGGGACCCAAATGGGTGTGCGCCGGACGCCGTAGAAAGTGTGCGGGACCCAAATGGGAGTGCGCCGGACGCCGTAGAAAGTGTGCGGGACCCAAATGGGAGTGCGCCGGACGCCGTAGAAAGTGTGCGGGACCCAAATGGGTGTGCGCAGAACGGACGCCGTAGACTGTGTGCGTGACCCAAGTGGGAGTGCGCCGGACGCCGTAGAAAGTGTGCGGAACCCAAGTGGAAGTGCGCCGGACGCCGTAGGAATTGTGCGGGACCCAAATGGGTGTGCGCCGGACGCCGTAGAAAGTGTGCGGAACCCAAGTGGGAGTGCGCCGGACGCCGTATAAAGTGTGCCGGACCCAAATGGGTGTGCGAAGAACGCCGTAGAAAGTGTGTGGGGCCTAAATGAGAGTGCGCCGGACGCCGTAGAAAGTGTGCGGGACCCAAATGGGTGTGCGCCGGACGCCGTAGAAAGTGTGCGGGCCCCAGGTGGGAGTGCGCCGGAGGCCGTAGAATGTGTGCGGGACCCAAATGGGTGTGCGCCGGGCGCCGTAGAAAGTGTGCGGGACCCAAATGAGAGTGCGCCGGACGCCGTAGAAAGTGTGCGGGACCCAAATGGGAGTGCGCCGGAACGCCGTAGAAAGTGTGCGGGACCCAAATGGGTGTGCCGGACGCCGTAGAAAGTGTGCGGGACCCAAATGGGTGTGCGCCGGACGCCGTAGAAAGTGTGCGGGACCCAAATGGGAGTGCGCCGGACGCAGTAGAAAGTCTGCGGGACCCAAGTGGGTGTGCGCAGAACGCCCTAGAAAGTGTGTGGGACCCAAATGGGTGTGCGCCGGACGCCGTATAAAGTGTGCGGGACCCAAATGGGTGTGCGCCGGACGCCGTAGAAAGTGTGCGGGACCCGAGTGGGAGTGCGCCGGGCGCCGTAGAAAGTGTGCGGGACCCAAATGGGTGTGCGCAGAACGCCCTAGAAGGTGTGCGGGACCCAATTGGGAGTGGGCCGGACGCCGTAGAAAGTGTGCGGGACCCAAATGGGTGTGCGCAGAACGCCGTACGAAGTGTGTGCAGGACCCAAATGGGAGTGCGCCGGACGCCGTAGAAAGTGTGCGGGACCCAAATGGGTGTGCGCCGGACGCCGTAGAAAGTGTGCGGGACCCAAATGGGTGTGCGCCGGACGCCGTAGAAAGTGTGCGGGACCCAAATGGGTGCGCCGGAACGCCGTAGAAAGTGTGCGGGACCCAAATGGGAGTGCGCCGGACGCCGTAGAAAGTGTGCGGGACCCAAATGGGTGTGCGCAGAACGCCGTAGAAAGTGTGCGAGACCCAAGTGGGAGTGCGCCGGACGCCGTAGAGTGTGCGGGACCCAAACGGGTGTGCGGAGAACGCCGTAGAAAGTGTGCGGGACCCAAATGAGAGTGCGCCGGACGCCGTAGAAAGTGTGCGGGACCCAAATGGGAGTGCGCAGGACGCCGTAGAAAGTGTGCGGGACCCAAATGGGTGTGCGCCGGACGCCGTAGAAAGTGTGCGGGACCCAAATGGGAGTGCGCCGGACGCCGTAGAAAGTGTGCGGGACCCAAATGGGTGTGCGCCGGACGCCGTAGAAAGTGTGCGGGACCCAAATGGGAGTGCGCCGGACGCCGTAGAAAGTGTGCGGGACCCAAATGGGTGTGCGCAGAACGCCGTAGAAAGTGTGCGGGACCCAAATGGGAGTGCGCCGGACGCCGTAGAAAGTGTGCGGGACCCAAATGGGTGTGCGCAGAACGCCGTAGAAAGTGTGCGGGACCCAAATGGGTGTGCGCCGGACGCCGTAGAAAGTGTGCGGGACCCAAATGGGAGTGCGCCGGACGCCGTAGAAAGTGTGCGGGACCCAAATGGGTGTGCGCAGAACGCCGTAGAAAGTGTGCGGGACCCAAATGGGAGTGCGCCGGACGCCGTAGAAAGTGTGCGGGACCCAAATGGGTGTGCGCCGGACGCCGTAGAAAGTGTGCGGGACCCAAATGGGTGTGCGCCGGACGCCGTGGAAAGTGTGTGGGGCCCAAATGGGTGTGCGCAGAACGCCGTAGAAAGTGTGCGGGACCCAAATGAGAGTGCGCCGGACGCCGTAGAAAGTGTGAGGGGCCCAAGTGGGAGTGCGGCGGAGGGCGTAGAAGGTGGGCGGGACCGAAATGGGTGTGCGCAGAACGCCGTAGAAAGTGTGCGGGACCCAAATGGGTGTGCGCCGGACGCCGTAGAAAGTGTGCGGGACCCAAATGGAGTGCGCCGGACGCCGTAGAAAGTGTGCGGGACCCAAATGGGTGTGCGCAGAACGCCGTAGAAAGTGTGCGGGACCCAAGTGGGAGTGCGCCGGACGCCGTAGAAAGTGTGCGGGACCCAAATGGGTTTGCGCAGAACGCCGTAGAAAGTGTGCGGGACCCAAGTGGGAGTGCGCCGGACGCCGTAGAAAGTGTGCGGGACCCAAATGGGTGTGCGCCGGACGCCGTAGAAAGTGTGCGGGACCCCAATGGGTGTGCGCAGAACGCCGTAAAAAGCGTGCGGGACCCAAAAGGGAGTGCGCCACACGCCGAAGGAAGTGTGCGGGACCCAAATGGGTGTGCGCAGAACACCGTAGAAAGTGTGTGGAACCCAAATGGGTGTTCGCAGAACGCCGTAGAAAGTGTGCGGGACCCAAGTGAGAGTGCGCCGGACGCCGTAGAAAGTGTGCGGGACCCAAATGGGTGTGCGCAGAACACCGTAGAAAGGGTGGGGGACCCAAGTGGGAGTGCGCCGGACGCCGTAGAAAGTGTGCGGGACCCAAATGGGTGCGCGCAGAACGCCGTACAAAGTGTGCGGGACCCAAATGAGGAGTGCGCCGGACGCCGTAGAAAGTGTGCGGGACCCAAATGGAGTGCGCCGGACGCCGTAGAAAGTGTGCGGGACCCAAATGGGTGTGCGCAGAACGCCGTAGAAAGTGTGCGGGACCCAGTGGGAGTGCGCCGGACGCCGTAGAAAGTGTGCGGGACCCAAATGGGTGTGCGCAGAACGCCGTAGAAAGCGTGCGGGACCCGAAAGGGAGTGCGCCGGACGCCGTAGAAAGTGTGCGGGACCCAAATGGGTGTGCGCCGGACGCCGTAGAAAGTGTGCGGGACCCCAATGGGTGTGCGCAGAACGCCGTAAAAAGCGTGCGGGACCCAAAAGGGAGTGCGCCGGACGCCGTAGAAAGTGTGCGGGACCCAAATGAGAGTGCGCCGGACGCCGTAGAAAGTGTGCGGGACCCAAATGGGTTTGCGCAGAACGCCGTAGAAAGTGTGCGGGACCCAAGTGGGAGTGCGCCGGAGGCCGTAGAATGTGTGCGGGACCCAAATGGGTGTGCGCAGAACGCCGTAGAAAGTGTGCGGGACCCAAGTGGGAGTGCGCCGGACGCCGTAGAAAGTGTGCGGGACCCAAATGGGTGTGCGCAGAACGCCGTAGAAAGCGTGCGGGACCCAAGTGGGAGTGCGCCGGACGCCGTAGAAAGTGTGCGAGACCCAAATGGGCGTGCGCCGGACGCCGTAGAAAGTGTGCGGGACCCATATGGGAGTGCGCCGGACGCCGTAGAAAGTGTGCGGGACCCAAATCTGAGTGCGCCGGACGCCGTAGAAAGTGTGCGAGACCCAAATGAGAGTGCGCCGGACGCCATAGAAAGTGTGCGGGACCTAAATGGGTGTGCGCCGGACGCCGTAGAAAGCGTGCGGGACCCAAGTGGGAGTGCGCCGGACGCCGTAGAAAGTGTGCGGGACCTAAATGGGTGTGCGCCGGACGCCGTAGAAAGTGTGCGGGACCCAAGTGGGAGTGCGCCGGACGCCGTAGAAAGTGTGCGGGACCCAAATGGGTGTGCGCAGAACGCCGTAGAAAGCGTGCGGGACCCAAAAGGGAGTGCGCCGGACGCCGTAGAAAGCGTGCGGGACCCAAGTGGGAGTGCGCCGGACGCCGTAGAAAGTGTGCGGGACCCAAATGGGTGTGCGCCGGACGCCGTAGAAAGTGTGCGGGACCCAAATGGGTGTGCACAGAACGCCGTAAAAAGCGTGCGGGACCCAAAAGGGAGTGCGCCACACGCCGTAGAAAGCGTGCGGGACCCAAGTGGGAGTGCGCCGGACGCCGTAGAAAGTGTGCGGGAATCAAGTGGGAGTGCGCCGGACGCCGTAGAAAGTGGGCGGGACCCAAATGGGTGCGCCAGAACGCCGTAGAAAGTGCGCCGGACGCCGTAGAAAGTGTGCGGGACCCAAATGAGAGTGCGCCGGACGCCGTAGAAAGTGTGGGACCCAAATGGGTGTGCGCAGAACGCCGTAGAAAGTGTGCGGGACCCAAATGGGTGTGCGCAGAACGCCGTAGAAAGTGTGCAGGACCCAAATGGGAGTGCGCCGGATGCCGAAGAAAGTGTCCGGGACCCAAATGGGCGTGCCCAGAACGCCGTAGAAAGTGTGCGGGACCCAAGTGGGAGTGCGCCGGACGCCGTAGAAAGTGTGCGGGAACCAAGGGGGAGTGCGCCGGACGCCGTAGAAAGTGTGCGGGAGCCAAATGGGTGTGCGCAGAACGGCGGAGGAAGTGTGTGGGACCCAAATGAGAGTGCGCCGGACGCCGTAGAAAGTGTGCGGGACCCAAGTGGGTGGGAGTGCGCCGGACGCTATAGAAAGTGTGCGGGACCCAAGTGGGAGTGCGCAGAACGCCGTAGAAAGTGTGCGGGACCCAAATGAGAGTGCGTTGGACACCTTAGAAAGTGCCGGACCCAAATGGGTGTGCGCAGAACGCCGTAGAAAGTGTGCGGGACCCAAATGGGAGTGCGCCGGACGCAGTAGAAAGTGTGCGGGACTCAAGTGGGAGTGCGCCGGACGACGTAGAAAGTGCGTGGGATCCAAATGGGTGTGTGCAGAACGCCGTAGAAAGTGTGCGGGACCAAAGTGGGAGTGCGCCGGACGCCATAGAAAGTGTGCGGGACCCAAATGGGTGTGCGCAGAACGCCGTAGAAAGTGTGCGGGACCCAAGTGGGAGTGCGCCGGACGCCGTAGAAAGTGTGCGGGACCCAAATGGGTGTGCGCAGAACGCCGTAGAAAGTGTGCGGGACCCAAGTGGGAGTGCGCCGGACGCCGGAGAAAGTGTGCGGGACCCAAATGGATGGGCGCAGAACGGCCTAGAAAGGGTGGGGGGCCCAAATGGGAGTGCGCCGGACGCCGTAGAAAGTGTGCGGGACCCAAATGGGTGTGCGCAGAACGCCGTGGAAAGTGTGCGGGACCCACGTGGGGGTGCGCCGGACGCCGTAGAAAGTGTGCGGGACCCAAGTGGATGGGGGCAGGACGCCGTAGAAAGTGAGCGGGACCCAAATGGGAGTGCGCCGGACGCCGTAGAAAGTGTGCGGGACCCAAATGGGTGTGCGCAGAACGCCGTAGAAAGTGTGCGGGACCCAAATGGGTGTGCGCAGAACGCCCTAGTAAGTGTGCGGGACCCAAATGATAGTGCGCCGGACGCCGTAGAAAGTGTGCGGGACCCAAATGGGTGTGCGCCGGACGCCGTAGAAAGTGTGCGGGACCCAAATGGGTGCGCCGGACGCCGTAGAAAGTGTGCGGGACCCAAATGGGTGTGCGCCGGACGCCGTAGAAAGTGTGCGGGACCCAAGTGGAGAGTGCGCCGGACGCCGTAGAAAGTGTGCGGGACCCAAATGGGGTGCCGGACGCCGTAGAAAGTGTGTGGGACCCAAATGGGGTGCGCAGAACGCCGTAGAAAGTGTGCGGGACCCAAATGGGTGTGCGCCGGACGCCGTAGAAAGTGTGCGGGACCCAAATGGGTGTGCGCAGAACGCAGTAGAAAGTGTGCGGGACCTAAAAGAAAGTGCGCCGGACGCCGTAGAAAGTGTGCGGAACCCAAAGGGGTGTGCGCAGAGCGCCGTAGAAAGTGTGCGGGACCCAAGTGGGAGTGCGCCGGACGCCGTAGAAAGCGTGCGGGACTAAAGTGGGAGTGCGCCGGACGCCGTAGAAAGTGTGCGGGACCCAAATGGGTGTGCGCAGAACGCCGTGGAAAGTGTGCGGGACCCGAGTGGGAGTGTGCCGCACGCCGTATAAAGTGTGCGGGTCCCAAATGGGAGTGCGCCGGACGCCGTAGAAAGTGTGCGGGACCCAAATGGGTGTGCGCAGAACGCCGTAGAAAGTGTGCGGGACCCACATGGGAGTGTGCGGGACGCCGTAGAAAGTGTGCGGGACCCAAATGGGTGTGCGCAGAACGCCGTAGAAAGTGTGCGGGACCCAAATGAGAGTGCGCCACACGCCGTAGAAAGCATGCGGGACCCAAGTGGGAGTGCGCCGGACGCCGTAGAAAGTGTACGGGACCCAAATGGGTGTGCGCAGAACGCCGTAGAAAGCGTGCGGGACCCAAAAGGGAGTGCGCCGGACGCCGTAGAAAGTGTGCGGGACCCAAATGGGTGTGCGCCGGACGCCGTAGAAAGTGTGCGGGACCCAAGTGGGAGTGCGCCGGACGCCGTAGAAAGTGTGCGGGACCCAAATGGGTGTGCGCCGGACGCCGTAGAAAGTGTGCGGGACCCAAATGAGAGTGCGCCACACGCCGTAGAAAGCGTGCGGGACCCAAATGGGTGTGCGCAGAACGCCGTAGAAGGCGTGCGGGACCCAAAAGGGAGTGCGCCGGACGCCGTAGAAAGCGTGCGGGACCCAAGTGGGAGTGCGCCGGACGCCGTAGAAAGTGTGCGGGACCCAAATGGGTGTGCGCCGGACGCCGTAGAAAGTGTGCGGGACCCAAATGGGTGTGCACAGAACGCCGTAAAAAGCATGCGGGACCCAAGTGGGAGTGCGCCGGACACCGTAGAATGTGTGCAGGACCCAAATGGGTGTGCGCAGAACGCCGTAGAAAGTGTGTTGGACCCGAATGAGAGTGCGCCGGACGCAGTAAAAAAGTGTGCGCGACACAAATGGGTGTGCGCAGAACGCCGTAGAAAGTGTGCGGGACCAAGTGGGAGTGCGCAAGACGCCGTAGAACGTGTGCGGGACACAAATCGGTGTGCGCAGAACGCCGTAGAAAGTGTGCGGGACCCAAGTGGGAGTGCGCCGGACGGCGTAGAGAGTGTGCGGGACCCAAATGGGTGTGCGCCGGACGCCGTAGAAAGTGTGCGGGACCCAAATGGGTGTGCGCCGGACGCCGTACAAAGTGTGCGAGACCCAAATGAGAGTGCGCCGGACGCCGTAGAAAGTGTGCGGGACCCAAATGGGAGTGCGCCGGACGCCGTAGAAAGTGTGCGGGACCCAAATGGGTGTGCGCCGAACGCCGTAGAAAGTGTGCGGGACCCAAATGGGAGTGCGCCGGACGCCGTAGAAAGTGTGCGGGACCCAAATGGGTGTGCGCAGAACGCCGTAGAAAGTGTGCGGGACCCAAATGGGAGTGCGCCGGACGCCGTAGAAAGTGTGCGGGACCCAAATGGGTGTGCGCAGAACGCCGTAGAAAGTGTGCGGGACCCACAGGGAGTGCGCCGGACGCCGTAGAAAGTGTGCGGGACCCAAGTGGGAGTGCGCCGGACGCCGTAGAAAGTGTGCGGGACCCAAATGAGTGGTGTGCGCCGGACGCCGTAGAAAGTGTGCGGGACCCAAATGGGTGTGCGCAGAACGCCGTAGAAAGTGTGTGGGACCCAAATGGGAGTGCGCCGGACGCCGTAGAAAGTGTGCGGGACCCAAATGGGAGTGCGCCGGACGCCGTAGAAAGTGTGCGGGACCCAAATGGGTGTGCGCCGGACGCCGTAGAAAGTGTGCGGGACCCAAATGGGAGTGCGCCGGACGCCGTAGAAAGTGTGCGGGACCCAAATGGGTGTGCGCAGAACGCCGTAGAAAGTGTGCGGGACCCAAATGGGTGTGCGCCGGACGCCGTAGAAAGTGTGCGGGACCCAAATGGGAGTGCGCCGGACGCCGTAGAAAGTGTGCGGGACCCAAATGGGTGTGCGCCGGACGCCGTAGAAAGTGTGCGGGACCCAAATGGGAGTGCGCCGGACGCCGTAGAAAGTGTGCGGGACCCAAATGGGTGTGCGCAGAACGCCGTAGAAAGTGTGCGGGACCCAAATGGGAGTGCGCCGGACGCCGTAGAAAGTGTGCGGGACCCAAATGGGAGTGCGCCGGACGCCGTAGAAAGTGTGCGGGACCCAAATGGGTGTGCGCAGAACGCCGAAGAAAGTCTGCGGGACCCAAGTGGGAGTGCGCCGGACGCCCTAGAAAGTGTGCGGGACCCAAATGGGTGGGCGCAGAACGCCGTAAAAAGTGTGCGGGACCCAAATGGGTGTGCGCAGAACGCCGTAGAAAGTGTGCGGGACCCAAATGGATGTGCGCCGGACGCCGTAGAAAGTGTGCGGGACCCAAATGGGTGTGCGCAGAACGCCGTAGAAAGTGTGGGACCCAAATGGGAGTGCGCCGGACGCCGTAGAAAGTGTGCGGGACCCAAATGGGTGTGCGCAGAACGCCGTAGAAAGTGTGGGACCCCGGACGCCGTAGAAAGTGTGCGGGACCCAAATGGGTGTGCGCAGAACGCCGTAGAAAGTGTGCGGGACCCAAATGAAGTGCGCCGGACGCCGTAGAAAGTGTGCGGGACCCAAATGGGTGTGCGCAGAACGCCGTAGAAAGTGTGCGGAACCCAAGTGGAAGTGCGCCGGACGCCGTAGAAATTGTGCGGGACCCAAATGGGTGTGCGCCGGACGCCGTAGAAAGTGTGCGGAACCCAAGTGGGAGTGCGCCGGACGCCGTAGAAAGTGTGCGGGACCCAAATGAGAGTGCGCCGGACGCCGCAGAAAGTGTGCGGGGTCCACGTGGGATGCGCCGGACGCCGTAGAAAGTGTGCGGGACCCAAATGGGTGTGCGCAGAACGCCCTAGAAAGTGTGCGGGACCCAAATGGGTTTGCGCAGAACGCCGTAGAAAGTGTGCGGGACTAAAGTGGGAGTGCGCCGGACGCCGTAGAAAGTGTGCGGGACCCAAATGGGTGTGCGCAGAACGCCGTAGAAAGTGTGCGGGACCCAAATGGGAGTGCGCCGGACGCCGTAGAAAGTGTGCGGGACCCAAATGGGTGTGCGTAGAACGCCGCAGAAAGTGTGCGGGACCCAAGTGGGAGTGCGCCGAACGTCGTAGAAAGTGTGCGGGACCCAAGTGGGAGTGCGCCGGACGCCGTAGAAAGTGTGCGGGACCCAAATGGGTGTGCGCAGAACGCCGTAGAAAGTGGGCGGGACCCAAATGGGTGTGCGCCGGACGCCGTAGAAAGTGTGCGGGACCCAAATGAGAGTGCGCCGGACGCCGTAGAAAGTGTGCGGGACCCAAATGGGAGTGCGCCGGACGCCGTAGAAAGTGTGCGGGACCCAAGTGGGTATGCGCAGAACGCCGTAGAAAATGTGCGGGACCCAAGTAGGAGTGCGCCGGACGCCGTAGAAAGTGTGCGGGACCCAAATGGGTGTGCGCAGAACGCTGTAGAAAGTGTGTGGGACCCAAATGAGAGTGCGCCGGACGCCGTAGAAAGTGTGCGGGACCCAAATGGGTGTGCGCAGAACGCCGTAGAAAGTGTGCGGGACCCAAATGGGAGTGTGCGCCGGACGCCGTAGAAAGTGTGCGGGACCCAAATGGGTGTGCGCAGAACGCCGTAGAAAGTGTGCGGGACCCAAATGGGAGTGCGCCGGACGCCGTAGAAAGTGTGCGGGACCCAAATGGGTGTGCGCAGGACGCCGTAGAAAGTGTGCGGGACCCAAATGGGTGTGCGCAGAACGCCGTAGAGTGTGAGGGACCCAAGTGGGAGTGCGCCGGACGCCGTAGAAAGTGTGCGTGACCCAAAGTGGTGTGCGCAGAACGCCGAAGAAAGTGTGCGGAACCCAAGTGGAAGAGCGCCGCACCCCGTAGAAATTGTGCGGGACCCAAATGGGAGTGCGCCGGACGCCGTAGAAAGTGTGCGGGACCCAAATGGGTGTGCGCAGAACGCCGTAGAAAGTGTGTGGGACCCAAATGGGAGTGCGCAGAACGCCCTAGAAAGTGTGCAGGACCCAAATGGGTGTGCGCAGAACGCCGTAGAAAGTGTGCGGGACCCAAATGGGCGTGCGCAGAACGCCGTAGAAAGTGTGCGGGACCCAAATAAGAGTGCGCCGGACGCCGTAGAAAGTGTGCGGGACCCAAATGGGTGTGCGCAGAACGGCGTAGAAAGTGTGCGGGACCCAAGTGGAAGTGCACCGGACGCCGTAGAAAGTGTGTGGGACCCAAATGGGTGTGCGCAGAACGCCGTAGAAAGTGTGCGGGACCCAAATGGGTGTGCGCCGGACGCCGTAGAAAGTGTGCGGGATCCAATTGAGAGTGCGCAGAACGCCGTAGAAAGTGTGCAGGACCCAAGTGGGAGTGCGCCGGACGCCGGAGAAAGTGTGCGGGACCCAAATGGGCGTCCGCAGCCCGCCGTAGAAAGTGTGCGGGACCCAAATGAGAGTGCGCCGGACGCCGTAGAAAGTGTGCGGGACCCAAGTGGGAGTGCGCCGGACGCCGTAGAAAGTGTGTGGGACCCAAATGGGTGTGCGCTGGACGCCGGAGAAAGTGTGCGGGACCCAAATGAGAGTGCGCCGGACGCCGTAGAAAGTGTGCGGGACCCAAATGGGTGTGCGCAGGACGCCGTAGAAAGTCTGGGGGACCCAAGTGGGAGTGCGGCGGACGCCGTATAAAATGTGCGGGACCCAAGTGGGAGTGCGCCGGACGCCGTAGAAAGTGTGCGGGACCCAAATGGGTGTGCGCAGAACGCCGTAGAAAGTGTGCGGGACCCAAATGGGTGTGCGCCGGACGCCGTAGAAAGTGTGCGGGACCCAAATGGGTGTGCGCCGGACGCCGTAGAAAGTGTGCGGGACCCAAATGAGGTGTGCGCCGGACGCCGTAGAAAGTGTGTGGGACCCAAATGGGTGGGCACAGAACGCCGTAGAAACTGTGCGGGACCCAAGTGGGAGTGCGCCGGACGCCGTAGAAAGTGTGCGGGACCCAAATGGGTGTGCGCAGAACGCCGTAGAAAGTGTGCAGGACCCAAATGGGAGTGCGCCGGACGCCGTAGAAGTGTGCGGGACCCAAATGGGTGTGCGCAGAACGCCCTAGAAAGTGTGCGGGACCCACGTGGGAGTGCGCCGGACGCCGTAGAAAGTGTGCGGGACCCAAATGGGTGTGCGCAGAACGGCGTAGAAAGTATGCGAGACCCAAGTGGGAATGCGCCGGACGCCGTAGAAAGTGTGCGGGACCCAAATGGGCGTGCGCAGAACGGCGTAGAAAGTGTGCGGGACCCAAATGGGTGTGCGCAGAATGGCGTAGAAAGTGTGCGAGACCCAAGTGGGAATGCGCCGGACGCCGTAGAAAGTGTGCGGGACCCAAATGGGCGTGCGCAGAACGCCGTAGTAAGTGTGTGGGACCCAAATAAGAGTGCGCCGGACGCCGTAGAAAGTGTGCGGGACCCAAATGAGAGTGCGCCGGACGTCGTAGAAAGTGTGCGGGACCCAAATGGGTGTGTGCAGAACACCCTAGAAAGTGTGCGGGACCCAAATGAGAGTGAGCCGGACGCCGTAGAAAGTGTGCTGGACCCAAATGGGTGTGCGCCGGACGCCGTGTAGAAAGTGTGCGGGACCCAAATGGGAGTGCGCCGCACGCCGTAGAAAGTGTGCGGGCCCCAAATGGGTGTGCGCAGAACGCCATAGAAGGTGTGTGGGACCCAAATGGGAGTGCGCCGGACGCCGCAGAAATTCTGCGGGACCCAAATGGGTGTGCGCCGGACGCCGTAGAAAGTGTGCGGAACCCAAGTGGTAGTGCGCTGGACGCCGTAGAAAGTGTGCGGGACCCAAATGGGTGTGCGCAGAACGCCGTAGAAAGTGTGCGGAACCCAAGTGGAAGTGCGCCGGACGCCGTAGAAATTGTGCGGGACCCAAATGAGAGTGCGCCTGACGCCGTAGAAAGTGTGCGTGACCAAGTGGGAGTGCGCCGGACGCCGTAGAAAGTGTGCGGGACCCAAGTGGGAGTGCGCCGGAGGCCGTAGAATGTGTGCGGGACCCAAATGGGTGTGCGCAGAACGCCGTAGAAAGTGTGTGGGACCCAAATAACAGTGCGTCGGACGCCGTAGAAAGTGTGCGGGACCCAAATGGATGTGCGCAGAACGCCGTAGAAAGTGTGCGGGACCCAAATGAGAGTGCGCCGGACGCCGTAGAAAGTGTGCGGGACCCAAGTGGGAGTGCGCCGGACGCCGTAGAAAGTGTGCGGGACCCAAATGGGTTTGCGCAGAACGCCGTAGAAAGTGTGCGGGACCCAAGTGGGAGTGCGCCGGAGGCCGTAGAAAGTGTGCGAGACCCAAATGGGCGTGCGCAGAACGCCGAAGAAAGTCTGCGGGTACCAAGTGGGAGTGCGCCGGACGCCGTAGAAAGTGTGCGGGACCCAAATGGGTGTGCGCAGAACGCCGTAGAAAGTGTGCGGGACCCAAATGGGAGTGCGCCGGACGCCGTAGAAAGTGTGCGGGACCCAAATGGGTTTGCGCAGAACGCCGTAGAAAGTGTGCGGGCCCCAAATGGGGGTGCGCCGGACGCCGTAGAAAGTGTGCGGGACCCAAATGGGTGTGCGCAGAACGCCGAAGAAAGTCTGCGGGACCCAAGTGGGAGTGCGCCGGACGCCGTAGAAAGTGTGCGGGACCCAAATGGGTGTGCGAAGAACGCCGTAGAAAGTGTGGGGGACCCAAATGGGTGTGCGCCGGACGCCGTAGAAAGTCTGCGGGACCCAAATGGGTGTGCGCAGAACGCCGTAGAAAGTGTGCGGGACCCAAATGGGAGTGCGAACGCCGTAGAGAAAGTGTGCGGGACCCAAATGGGAGTGCGCCGGACGCCGTAGAAAGTGTGCGGGACCCAAATGGGTGTGCGCAGAACGCCGTAGTAAGTGTGTGGGACCCAAATGGGTGTGCGCCGGACGCCGTAGAAAGTGTGCAGGACCCAAATGGGAGTGCGCCGGACGCCGTAGAAAGTGTGCGGGACCCAAATGGGTGTGCGCAGAACGCCGTAGAAAGTGTGTGGGACCCAAATTGGAGTGCGCCGGACGCCGTAGAAAGTGTGCGGGACCCAAATGGGTGTGCGCAGAACGCCGTAGAAAGTGTGCGGGACCCAAATGGGTGTGCGCAGAACGCCGTAGAAAGTGTGCGGGACCCAAATGGAGTGCGCCGGACGCCGTAGAAAGTGTGCGGGACCCAAATGGAGTGTGCGCAGAACGCCGTAGAAAGTGTGCGGGACCCAAATGGGTGTGCGCAGCACGCCGTAGAAAGTGTGCGGAAATACAATGGGTGTGCGCAGAACGCCCTAGAAAGTGTGCGGGAATAAAATGGGTGTACGCAGAACGCCGTAGAAAGTGTGCGGGACCCAAGTGGGAGTGCGCCGGACGCCGTAGAAAGTGTGCGGGACCCAAATGGGTGTGCGCAGAACGGCGTACAAAGTGTGCGGGACCCGAGTGGGATTACGCCGGACGCCGTAGAAAGTGAGCGGGACCCAAATGGGTGTGCGGACGCCTTAGAAAGTGTGCGGGACCCACGTGGGAGTGCGCCTGCCGCCGTAGAAAGTGTGCGGGATCCAATTGAGAGTGCGCAGAACGCCGTAGAAAGTGTGCAGGACCCAAGTGGGAGTGCGCCGGACGCCGTAGAAAGTGTGCGGGACCCAAATGGGTGTGCGCAGAACGCCGAAGTAAGTGTGTGGGACCCAAATGAGAGTGCGCCGAACGTCGTAGAAAGTGTGCGGGACCCAAATGAGAGTGTGCCAGACGCCGTAGAAAGTGTGCGGGACCCAAGTGGGAGTGCGCCAGACGCCGTAGAAAGTGTGCGGGACCCAAATGGGTGTGCGCAGAACGCCGTAGAAAGTGTTTGCGACCCGAATGGGTGTGCGCAGAACGCCGTAGAAAGTGTGCGGGACCCACGTGGGAGTGCGCCGGACGCCGTAGAAAGTGTGCGGGACCCAAATGGGTGTGCGCAGAACGGCGTAGAAAGTGTGCGGGATCCAATTGAGAGTGCGCAGAACGCCGTAGAAAGTGTGCGAGACCCAAGTAGGAGTGCGCCGGACGCCGTAGAAAGTGTGCGGGACCCAAATGGGTGAGCGCAGAACGCCGTAGAAAATGTGTGGGACCCAAATAGCAGTGCGCCGGACGCCGTAGAAAGTGTGCGGGACCCAAATGGGTGTGCGCAGAACGCCGTAGAAAGTGTGCGGGACCCAAGTGGGAGTGCGCCGGACCCCGTAGAAAGTGTGCGGGACCCAAGTGGGAGTGCGCCGGACGCCGTAGAAAGTGTGCGGGACCCAAATGGGTGTGCGCAGAACGCACTAGAAAGTGTGTGGAGCCCAAATGAGAGTGCGCCGGACCCCGTAGAAAGTGTGCGGGACCCAAGTGGGAGTGCGCAGAACGCCGTAGAAAGTGTGCCGGACCCCGTAGAAAGTGTGCGGGACCCAAGTGGGAGTGCGCCGGACGCCGTAGAAATTGTGCGGGACCCAAATGGGTGTGCGCCGGACGCCGTAGAAAGTGTGCGGGACCCAAATGAGAGTGCGCCGGACGCCGTAGAAAGTGTGTGGGGCCCAAATGGGTGTGCGCAGAACACCGTAGAAAGTGTGCGGAACCCAAGTGGGAGTGCGCCGGACGCCGTAGAAATTGTGCGGGACCCAAATGGGTGTGCGCAGAACGCCGTAGAAAGTGTGTGGGGACCCCGTGGGAAGGCTGCGCCGGACGCTTCGTAGAAAGTGTGCGGGACCCAAATGGGTGTGCGCAGGAACGCCAGAAGTGTGCGGGATTAAATGAAAGTGCGAACATAAGTAGAAAGTGCGGGACCCAAATGGGTGTGCGCCGGACGCCGTAGAAAGTGTGCGGAACCCAAGTGGGAGTGCGCCGGACGCCGTAGAAGGTGTGCGGGACCCAAATGGGTGTGCGCAGAACGCCGTAGAAAGTGTGTGGGGCCCAAATGGGTGTGCGCCGAGACGCCGTAGAAAGTGTGCGGGACCCAAATGGGTGTGCGCAGAACGCCGTAGAAAGTGTGCGGGACCCAAATGGGTTGTGCGCCGGAACGCCGTAGAAAGTGTGTGGGACCCAAATGGGTGTGCGCCGGACGCCGTAGAAAGTGTGCGGGACCCAAATGGGTGTGCGCAGAACGCCGTAGAAAGTGTGCGGGACCCAAATGGGAGTGCGCCGGACGCCGTAGAAAGTGTGGGGAACCCAAATGGGTGGGCCCAGAACGCCGTAGAAAGTGTGCGGGACCCAAATGAGAGTGCGCCGGACGCCGTAGAAAGTGGGCGGGACCCAAATGAGAGTGCGCCGGACGCCGGAGAAAGTGTGCAGGGACCCAAATGGGTCTGCGCA